>PQXP01000024.1:92469-114692 GCA_002973495.1 Apiotrichum akiyoshidainum
TGCCGMKSWGKRCYKTCGMSGWWGATKGWCATCSWCYTCRCCAATGTTGGACGASWTSRGRKACMRGAKRMMCYGCTYCGTRYTGTYSTAGAKCGTKMGGCCMTCCWSGATMGGTCAMGAYWMGATGWSSGYAAWGTTGYCACGATMATYGTAGCWSGAKGTMMKASRMTGMRYGCRCRACRWCCGYGYCTSAGCCCATGGCAAKACYAMTKTCCGACMWWSTKGCAGCAGYCGGAGYSYSGYYGACGMMSWCGACMSGWSATGGCCACYATSGAGTGTGCAGAGRSCMTGCAGSAGAYCMRYKAKGAGMGYYTTGWGRKYMGRWWMGARWSCASYGASARCMASCTTGCGMGSTGGGAAGCATTCAGCGCYTSGAYCTGTCCTGCTCGCRSGACGAGCSCMTCGCAKCTCMTATCGGMMAGTCGKATCSACTYGSAGCWGGCTGSCTCTMGTKYCRRCCGCSRWTCTGTGCGCAATCGCACTGCAGCTGTGGCTTGACTGTGGCCTGTGGTGGGTGGCGTAGTGCTCGCTTATTTGAATGACTACGCTTACTTGAGATATCCTCCTGATGGCGACATACACCCATGGCCCATGGAAACGCCCGACTGTGCGATGAGCACAGGCATCAGATGGCCGAAGCTCGGCACGTCGCCGGTTTCTGCTTGTCCTCCGGTTTTCTCTGACAGATGCTTGTGTCCCAGACAAAGCACGAAGCAGTTCGTTGAGCACAAGGTCATGCTTGCAGACTTCCAATAACATTTTGCATTGTCCTACAATGATTAAACTACTTATTGAACGCACATCCACTTCTGGAGCAACGACACCCTTACACAATCCGATTCGGAGCGAGCGGAAACACCAATTAGTATGCCTGGCCGCGCCCAGCAGGCTTGCGGGGGTCGCTGGCGGCCAGCCAGTTGCCATTAGGAAGACGTCCAATGGCATGACTGGTCGAGGAGCTGTAAGGGTCCTGGTATGTGATGTTGTCGCCGCGGTTGGCCAGGAAGGCAGCGGTGCCGTTGTCAAAGCCGGCGAGGGGAATGGGGAGATCCGGGCGCGGGTAGTCGAGATAAGTGACCCCGCTGAGTTGGTCGTGATAACGAGGACTGCGGTCAGTAATGTTTCATGTGGGGCAACGATCTTTAGGACTCACTGGCCTGTGCACTCGGTGGCGTTCATGCCCTGGTCAATGTAGTGGTGCAGCTCCTGAACAGTAGCAGTGATGATCCTGCTGCCGCCTGCCGAGCCAGTGGCCATAATCAGGCGACCGTCTTCGTCCTCGACGAGGCTGGAACAGATGCTCGACTGGGGCCGCTTGCCAGGCTGGATAAAGTTGATCGGGTTGGCCGCAAATCCAAACGCGTTCGTCTGGCCAGGAGACGAAAAGTCGTCCATCTCGTTGTTGAGGACAATGCCGTTCTCGGTGACTAGGGTCAGGAACAAACAGGAGCGAATACTTACTCAGCTGGGAACCCCAGATGAGGTTCACGGTGGTGGTAAGGCTGACCGCATTGCCCTCAGAGTCGACCACCGCTAGGTGGGACGTGCCACCTTCGGGAGGCGAGGCAATGTACTCGCTGGGGTTGTAGTAGGCCGGGGGGTTGGTCTTTGAGATCATGATGCGGTCACGGGCCTCCGCCGCTACCTTCTCGGTAAGGTAGGACGCCTCAAGGGCGCTGACATTGGCAGTGAAGGCAGGGTCACCCAGGGTGGTGCGTTGGCCGTAGCCGAGCTTGGTAGCCTCGACCACTAAAGTCAGTATGGTGTCGCTTGTGGCCCGACTTACAGAAATGAGTGGTCAGGTTGATGGCAGGGTCGGTGTCTGCAGCACCGCCGCCGAAGCCTTCAAAGATCTTGAGAATGGAGAGCGTGATGGCTCCGGAGCTGGGGGCGGTCGTGGAGAAGATGCGCTTGCCCCTGTACGAGATGCTCGACGTGTTACGGAGAATCGGCTTGTAGCCCTTGAGGTCGTCGTGCGTCATTATACCCCCACTTTCCTGAATGGTCTTGATAATGTTGTCGGCAATGTCCGAGTCCTGGTAGAAGATGTCGGGTCCCTCGTTGGAGAGGCGCTCCAGAGTGTCGGCGAGATCGCAGCGGTATACAGTGTCGCCCTCCTTCAGAGGAGTGCCGTTGGGTGCAAACGAGCGAGCCCAGAGTGGGTTGTCAACGATAAAGGGGCGGTTAGTGAGGAAACCGGCAAGGTCAAAGTTGACTGGGAATCCACCCCGGGCGAGTTCAATTGCGCCGCGGAAGAGCCGCTTCCACTCTAGACGGCCGTGGCGCTCGTGCAGCATCTGCCAGGCTACCGTCAGCGTGTATCTTGAGACCCGCCTACCTCTAAGTTCTCCGGGGACGCCGACAGCGAGACCACCGACAGTAGACTTGGTCTGCTTGGCGCCGTACTGCGAATACATCTGGTCGTCAGAAGTAAGAATGGAACTGCACTCACAGTTTCATTGCCAGCTGCTGGCATTGTCTCGCGAAAGTCGATCTGCTCGTAGCCGTGAGAGCCATCGGGGTTGGTGAAGCGGATGACCATGAAGCCGCCCTGTTGTGAGCATCATCTCGGCGACACGGCACTCACGCCTCCGATGCCCGAGTGGAAGCCACCGACGACTCCAACGCAGAGGGCCGAGGCGATCATGGCTGATGTGAGAAAAGAACCGGCGGCTAGGTCTCACCATCGGCGGCAGAGCCACCTTCTTTGAGAATCTCCACACCGTAGGAGGAGCATGTCCCTACTTCCTGCTTGTTAGCAGTCGCCTGTCGTTCATCTTACCGTAGCAACAGCGCCGTTCGAGCCTTCGTCGGGGAATGGGCATCCGCCCGGGTTGTATCCCCAACACTGATTCCACCGCTTGGAGTACGGGGCATGCAGAGGGGATGCGACAATGGGCGCCGCCAGTAGAGGGAGGACCGCGAGGAGGGAGGTGAGCATGTCGATGAGGTCTGGGGGGCCGGCAACACTCCCCATCCGAACCCACCTTTTGTATGGTGACGGGCCGTCGCTTGCACCCACTTGGGGAGGCTGACCATGGGGTCTTAGCCATGATATCAGTCATTGGGCCAAGGTCACGCGCGGTGTCCACTAGCGAGATAACGCTAACCGCCAGAGCACGCATATTTAGACACTGTTCGGCTCATCGGCTGCCCACGGCCGCATGTCACCCTGCTCGTCGCGCGTCCCAACGTCCAAAGTGCTGTAATAATATTGATTTCACCGATTTTAGCACCGTTCCTGGCACGCCACAAGTCTCGGCACCCATAATTTTAGACGGAATTGTGACATGTAACAAGTGCAGATGTTTCCTCTTGGGGGTCAGAGAAGTGGGTCGAGAGACGCTTCTGCGGTGCGGACAGCGAATAGCCAGCTAAGCCTTCGGCGAGGTCAGCACTACTGTACCATGGCCGCTCACTGACGTGAATAGATCGCTTCGACATCTCATGCCTCAGACAAGGCGGGTGCCCAGGATGTATCCAGAGTAGTGACCTTGCCAGTTCCCACTGGGAGCGGCACACTCTCGCTCGTGTCGTTTCGTGCGTGAGAGGGTTGTTCCCTGCAGAACCTTATTTGGTGGCTTGAAGGCGAGTGAGGTCATCGATGCTCGGCACTGGCAGCCCCGTGACGCTATCTCGAGGAGGCTGGAGCCGCAACAGCATGTTGGAACAATGCTGCAGGCACACCATATCGAAATGCATTGTTCTTATCCAGCAGGAAACGCTCTGGCCTCCCTCGCTTAGGATCGTCTCATCTGAAGGAGCCCCAAAACTGTTGGAGGGGACCCAATGAACTGACATGGGCTCTTAGGACCACACCGAACCATTTCAACAACTGGTCCCAAGAGCGCAAGACAAGTCAGCCTCCGAGCACGTTGCACCTGGTGTGCGACGATGGTAACCGAGACCAAGGCACAGCCAGCTCATACCTTTGGAAGGTCTCCTTTTCTCCGTAAAAGCCGAAGAACGTCGGCGGTTACTTGGGCGACGAGAGCGCTGCCTCTGTCGGCCCCGCTGCCCAAGGCCGAGTGGAAGAAGAAAGTGGGCAGATCAGCTGTTGCTCTATTCAAGGACCAATAAGAACGGATCCGTGAGGCGATGAAGACGCTGCAACATCGAAGGGAACCTGCCAGTGAAGAGGGGAAACCGAACTTTCATATTCTGCTGTCTACTATCTTAAGCGACGATTGTGTTCTTCACTGGCTCTCCGGGGAAACGCTCCAGCTGAGGGGGCGGCCACACGCCTTCATCTGCCCAGTCGCCGACAAAGTTCCAAGTGCCGCTGCCCACCGACTGGCTTACGGATCCGATGCGAACCTCTGCGGTTGTGTTCGGAGGCACGACAACTGTGGCAGAGAGCTTGGTGCGGCTCTCATCGAGCTTCCAGTCGCAGGAGATTGGGCCATAGGGTGAGACCACCGAAGTTGACGCGTGTGTAAGAGTTCCGCCAGGGCGGGGGTGAACGGAGATGCTCTTCCAGCCGGGCGAGGCTGGGCTCAATCCGCCAACAATGCTGTGGAGGAACATTGCGACCGATCCAAAGGCGTAGTGGTTGAAAGAGGTCATCTCGCCAGGGTTAATGTCGCCGTTGGGGAGCATGCTGTCCCAGCGCTCCCACATGGTCGTTGCGCCCATGCCGACCTGATACAGCCACGAGGGGCATTCACCCTCCTGCAGCATGCGGTACGCGCTCTGCAAGCGGCCGAAACGTGCGAGTACGAGGAGGATGAAGGGAGTAGAGGCAAAGCCGGTGCCGACACGGAAGTTTTGCTTCTGCACAAGTGCCTCAAGGCGGTCGATCCAGCGCTCACGCTGCGCGTCCGTCTTCGCGAGGTCAAACCAGAGAGAGCAGACGTAGACGCACTGCGAGTCGCTTGTGATACGTCCGTTTGGCGAGACGTACTCCTCGTGGAAGGCGTCAAGAACTCGGGCCGCCTCCTCTCGGTAGCGCTTGGCATCCTTCTCGCGACCCAGAAGGGCTGCCACCTTGGCGACGATTCGGATAGAGTTGACAAGGTAGATGTCGGCGATGAGAGTCGGGTCAGTGAGGCCGTCGGCAGGAGAGTCGGGGGGAGCCTTCGGATCGAGCCAGTCACCAAACTGGAAGACGGTCTCCCAAAGACCGGCAGCCGTGCGTGGAATACCGTTGTCGATCCACGCGGTCATGCTCTCGTACTGTTGCTCAAGGTGGCGAAGATCGCCGCTGCCGGTGTAGAGATCGACGGGGGTGATTGTCACGACGTCGCTCCAAATGGCCACGGGGATCGGCCTGTCCGTTCGAGTCCCCTCCAAGGTTGGAACGTTAGGGACGATGAACGGCGGCCTGCCTTCGCCGTAATCGAGCTGTTCCTTTGCGACATCGTCCAACCACTCGCCTAGAAGGCCGTCCATTCCAAAGACATACGACGCCGTCGGAGCAATCGCCATGAGATCGGCTGTCCATCCCAGGCGCTCGTCGCGCTGGGGGCAATCGGTGGGAACCGAGACGAAGTTCTGCCGTCAGCATCAAGCTTGCACCGAGAATACCTACGCCGCGGATTCCCCACACAACGTTAGAGTACAGCTGATTGATCTGGGCGTGCGAGGACTCGAAGGTTCCGGTCCGCTCGACGTCAGAGTGGACCGCAATTGCGGTGAAGTCATCCAGAGCGACCGCGCGAGGGAACCCGTGAATCTCAGCGTAGCGGAAGCCGTGGAATGTGAACTTGGGCTCGTACCCTTCGGTTACTCCGCCGAGAGTTACGTGGTCGGTCGCTTTGGCAAAGCGCAGCGGGCGCGTCCCCAGCTCACCGTGGTCGAGGACTTCGGCATGGCGGATATCCACAGTTCCCGTTCCATCGATTTGCTTGTTCCACCTGATCCAGCCGACGAGATTCTGTCCAAAGTCGATGACAGTCTTGCCGGACGGAGTCGTGATGATCTGCTTGGCGGCAAGCTCCTGGGTACGCCGCACTGGAGGGGCCTGGGGAGCAACAAGCGCAACCTCTGGAACGTCCACCAGAGAGACTGCATTCCACTGTCCCAGGGCGAGAGAAGTGTCAACAGTCTCGCCGTCATAGATCTCCGATACCAACAGGGTGCCGAAGGTCCACTCCCACGACTTGTCGGTGTGAAGAGCAACCTTTCCATCGAGCTCAAGCTGTGCGATGAGGGCGGGGTGGCTGCCCCAATTGTTGCGGTGGCCTCCACCAAAGCCTAGGCGGCCGATGTACCAGCCCTCGCCGACCCAGGCGGTGATAACGTTTTCGCCGGCGCGGAGGAGCTTGGTCACGTCGAGAGTCTGGTACGCCAAGCGGTAAGAGTGCGCCTGCCAGCCAGGGGCAAGGACCTGGTCGGACGCAGCCTCGCCATTGACAGTGACCTCGTAGAGACCGAGAGCGGTGATGTAGAGCCTAGCGTCGTTGGGAATAGTGTCGAGAGAGAACTTCTTGCGAACCATGAACGGGCGCTTCGGCTCGTCCACTGTGGCATCGATGGCGGCTGACGTAATGGCATCGGCAACCCAGTCGTCGCGGCTCAGGAGTGCGGCCTCCACCTGGCACCTCGCCCAGCCGGTAGGCACGTCGTCGGGTCCATGGGCGCGTACTTCGACAGTTGCTTGCTCACGGCTGGAAAGTGGGCAGTCGGGCCACTCTACGAGAATGGACTGCGAGGTCTCGGCGCTGAAGGTCTTGCTCCCAGTCGCGCGAGTGATGCGAATGTCGTATCCCGTCTGGTGCCAGTTCTGCACGTCGCCACCAAAGCGCCACGAGAGGCGGGGGGTAGGCGTTCCGACAGCAGTGCCGGGCTCGTAGTGTTCGGCTGTGATCTTGGTGATTGAGATCGAGATCGTCATGTTGCTCCTGCTTGTATGATCGATATGAGGAGCTGCAGTCACTGCTGCTTGTATGAGGAGCACTGCAGTCTCTGACGACACGCTTATAAGCGACTGTTCACCATGGATGTAGTCAAACTCGGCAAAGCAGATCCTGCGTTGCCGACCCACCTGCGGTCTAATGGTCCTCCGAGTTCAAGTGGGCTCAGCAGCAAGCTGTGCAGGTGTGCAGGTGGTCAGAATCGCTCACGGGTAATGTCGTCAGCGTACGGAAGTCGCCGAGAGGCAGCACGAGGTGTGGATGCCAAGTGAGGCGCTGGGGCCACATGGGCAAGACCTGGGATTTCGCTCATTGTGGCGCAAAGCGACGCCGAGATTGGTCACATGCTGCAGACTTGCACTGCGGAGAGCGGAGTGTCCTCGGAGAAACTAGTCCAGAAGCGGCAACATGCCTACCGGTGACTGCCGCTGCTGCAATGTTGCCCCGACTTACAACCCCACCGCTCGGTATCCTCGCACAGCAAGAGCCGTCAGCGGCTTGGCTGCTACTTGGCACAATGGGCACACCCTTGCCCACGCGCCGAGAGACCCATGACCACGCTCAAGCACGTATCCCTCGCTCGCAACGACAACAGTCCGCTGCTTCCCGGAGGTTTCTTCAATCGCTACACGGACGTTTTCTTCGATCACAATCACGGACAGACATTGAACCGACAGCTTCTCAGCTCGGCCTATGATCGTCGCAGTGCCACCCCCAACAAGGTCCCTTTCGGTATGGCGGAATATAGTCTGGGGCACCGGCCGACTTTGCTCAAGCGACCGAGGTTTCCATCTTAAGAACAAACCGATCGGAGCCTCTCTTCTCCTAACCACGCCAACAGCTACACCAACATGACCAACGGTATTGAAACCGAGAAGGCGACCGACGTTCAGGTGGAAGTCACCAAGGTCGAAGACGACCTTGATCATGCCCTCGTCAAGTCCCGCTTTGACGAGCTTACCATTCCTCGCACACTCTGGGTCTTCAAACGTGCCGTCTTTTACTGTCTTTTGGTCTACACGGGCTATGTCTGCGAAGGCTTTGAACTTGGTGCCGGGGGTACCGTTGTCGCCAATGCGGGCTTTATCAAGCAGTTTGGTGACGGCAAAGGCGGCGGCGTCCGTGCTCTTGATCCTACCTGGCGTAAGTGTTCTATTCTGAACCGCATTGACCTCAGTTTCCACCTGGAGCGCTCTCCTTGTATGTCTTTGTCTGTGGCCAGCCGCTTACCTCAGAATGTCGGTCAAATTGTGACATTTACCTATATCGGATGGTGAGTCACCAATTCTGTAATGGTCGCTGATAACAGGGTCGCTGATCGTTTTGGTCGCCGCTTGTCTCTGTACATTGCCTGGGTTTGGCTCGTCCTTGTGCGTTGTGGGTGCCAACGATGCGCTGACCGGATAGGGCTGCACCTTTATGAACACTGCCAAGACGCCGCAGGTATGGGCCCTGGGAAAGCTCTGCAATGGAGCCGGAATCGGCGTCCTCCAGTGAGTATTGGAAGTTGCCACTAGCTGACAAGCAGGGTTGTCTGCCAGGTGTACGTCATGGAGATCTGCCCCAACCGCATCCGTGGAGGCATGGTCACGTTCCAGGCTGTCTGGTGAGTTGGCTGTGAAGAGTGGAGTGCTAACGCACAGGTCTGCCATTGGCAGCATCATCTGCTCGGTCATGATGCAGCAGCTCAACAGCAAGCATCCGAACGACTATCTGCTCGCGATGCGCATTGTCTGGGCTCCAATTGGCGTCTGCTTCCTCTGCTGGGCCTTCATTCCCGAGTCGCCTTGGTTCCATGCCCGTCGTGACAACAAGGAGGCGGCGCTCAAGTCGATGAAGCAGCTATATGGAGGAATCGAGGGCTACGACTTTGAGGAAGAGTACGGCATCATTGAGAGGACCATCGCCCACGAGAAGGAGAGCACCCAGCGCGCCCCCTCGTACCGCGACATCTTCCGGGGTGTCAACCTCAAGCGCACCTTGACCGTGATGATGCTGTCGTTTTCCGCCCAGCTGGCCGGTCTTGCCATCATTAGCACCTACTCGACCTGTGAGTCAATGCCCGGTTCCCTGCTGACCAAAGACTTCTTCTCGCTCGCCGGACTTGACGACCCCTTCCTCGGATCTCTCATTCTCAGCTGCTGCAATCTTCTGTCTCTGGGTCTGTGGTCCCTGTCGGCGGACAGGCTGGGCCGCCGCAAGATTGTCAACTGTGCCCAGACGTTGTGCTGCGTGATTCTCTTCACGGTCGGTGGTCTGTACTACACTGGCGCGGCCGACACTGGGGACAAAGCCAACAAAAGTGCCGGAACCGCCCTCGTAAGTGCAGCTGTAGAACAAGTTGCTTACGCCAGCTTGCAATTTGCTGCCTATGGACCTTTACCTTCCAGGTTGTGGCCATGTCCTACTACCTATACTCGGCGGAGCTGCCATCTGCGCTCCTCCGCATCAAGACGGGCCCGATCACTTTCATGGCAAACTCGATTCTCGGAATCGCCACATGCTATGCCACGCCTCCGATGCTTCTGTCTCTCAGCATCCGTGCCGGATTTGTGTTTGGCGCCTTCTCCGTTCCAATCTGTGCCCTCATGTGGCTGTATCTTCCCGAGACCAAGGGGTGAGTGCTCTCTTTGTCGTTGTACTGACGGGCAGTCGCTCTGCTGCCGAGATTGATGAGCTGTATGAGCGCAAGGTCCCTGCCTGGCGCTGGGCCAAGACCGTCACTGAGGCTGAGGAGCACATGCGTGCCGTGGTCGAAGCCAAGGGCAGTGTTCTCGACAAGTACAAAAACCACGCCTAGGTGAAGCGGCGAAATGGAGGTTGTAACAGGTGGCTGGCGATTGCGAGCACGAGGGGGAGTGCCAGTAAAAGTTAGTGTGAATGCGGTTAAGTGAAAGTTAGTAACGGATGAACTAGCGTGTTTAGACTTCTTCATTCTCGTGTTCTTGATTCCCGGTTTGCGACAACTAACTCCCCAACTTTTGACAGCTGACAACAGCCACTCAGGTCCCACACCAGGGAGGGCGTTTGCGTAGTGCTTGCCCAGGAAAGCCATCTCTCCTCCAGTGCTCCAGCGGTTCAAGACGAACACACCGTCAACGAGGCCGTTGACAGAGTTGCCCTTGGCGGAACCGATAGTGGAGAGCGGCGCGGTGAGGACCATCGTCTCGTTGCGGAGCTGGTCCCAGCGGGAGTTGAACCACATGACAATCGCGGTGCGGCGCATGTTGTAGTACACGCTTGTCGTCTTGCCATCGGACACGAACGCCAGGTGGCTCCAGGTGTCCGGCGGCAGGATGAGCTGCGTGTTGTACTGGTTGCTGTCCTGTTCAAAAGTGACGGTCGGGCTGGTCTTGTTCGAGATGAGGACGCGGCCGTCGGGGGACTCGAGCAGCACGGCCTCGGCGGTCTGGTTTCCGGAGGGCTTGACCCACATGCCCACCGCATACGGGTAGGCGATGGCCTCGACGCCAGTGGCAATGTGGCTGTCGGGCGAGAGCTTGGCGACCCGCCGTGGCCCTCGCCGTTGTCTACAACAGTGGCGCCGCCCTCGAGCTTTCCAAGGTAGCCATTCTCGGAAGCGTCCTGCGCGGCCCCGTCCTCAAAGTCGTAACTGAGCACAAACTGGCCCTTGGACGCGGGACGACGGCGGAGCGAGATACCAGGGACAGCGCGCAGGAGCTTGTTCATCTTGAGCTCCCAGTCCTCGTACGCCATCTCGCTCTTGGTGCCCGCCCAGAGCTTTTCCGCAAACACGCCCATCGAGTGAGACACGCGGTCAAAGAGCTCGACACGGGTGACGGACTCGGACAGGAAATCGTTCCAGTTGGCAAAGCCGCCACCAGTGAGGAGAGGCTCGTTGGGGTCGAGATTACGCGACTTGTTTCCGCGGTCGATAATGTCGAATACCCACGGCTCCCACATCTCGTAGACCTTTTTGTTGTTGAGGTAGTCCGAGTAACTGGCACTGCGAGGGACGAGGTAGGTGTCGGGAGCGTTGAGGTTGGAGACCTTGTGGCCGCGGCGAACGAGATCCACAGGGTCCGAGTACGTCCAGTCCCAGTGGTCGGTGTGGACATTGGGGTTGATCACCGTCTTTCCGGGGAGCTTTGCATCCGAACCCCACATGCGGATAGTGCGGTTAAAGTGTTCCGCAAAGTAGTCGTGAAAGTCGTTGACATACTTGCGCATGAGCTCGCCCCTATCCTCAAAGTACTCGTCCGCGCCGATGGAGATCTCGCGCGAGTCAAACCACGGGACAAACTCGGTCCAGAGGTCTTCGACGAAGCGCCACACCTCTTTTTGGTCCAGGTCCAGCCAGTCTCCGCGGACAGTGTCGTTCTGGATGCTCCACTCGGGATGGAACTTTGTAAAGCACAGACTGTGTGCGGGAGTGTCAATCTCGGGAATGAGGTCGAGGCCGCGAGGCTTGATGTAGTCCTGGAATGTGCGGAGGTCTTCGCGGGTGTAGCTGGTATCGTTGTTTGCGTACATGCTCCAGGGATAGTCGGGGCTGTGGAGGCGGAAGCCAGAGTACTTTTCCTTCCAGTCGGGCATGATGTTCTTGGGACGCATACCGGGGTTGTCGTTGTAGTGGTGGTGGAGAGTGTTCATCTTGAAAAAGGACGCCAGCTGGGCATACTCGTGCAGGTCGCTCATGGGAATTGGCTTCCTGGCCACGTCTTGCATAAACTTGCGTTCCAAGTAGTTTGGGAAATCGCGGGCCGAGCCCTGGGGGAGCACGCCGTCCTCGAGAATCGCCATCTGGAGGACCGTGCGGGTGCCCCAGAAGGCACCACGGGCGGTCGCACCGCGGATGGTGACGCCCTTGTTGGAGATGTCGAGGGTGTAGCCCTCGTTGTCGAGGTCCTTGTCGGACGAAATGGTGAGGAAGATGTCGTTCTTGCGGACCGACTTTGCCTTGCCGACGACCACCTCGAGCTTCTGGCCGGTGGATTCCTCCAGGTCAGCCTGGAAGGTCGTAGCAAAGTCCTTGAGGTTGGATGGGTTCATCATAAAGGTGTACTGGGCGTCCGCGGCGATGCCATCGGCAAAGTCCTGGTCGACGACAATGCGCGCGCAGTCGGCGAGGTTCCAGGTGCCCTTGGCGCCATTCCACTGCTGGAGCGAGGGGATAACGAAGGGGGTGGTGCTGGCCGAGGCAGACTGGGTGCGGGTCGCGAGACTGGGCAGGCGAGAGGCGTCACGAGGGTCGACGGGGATCATCGCGCCGTGGGTGACGACGAGGGAGGCCAGGACGGCCGCGAGCGTCGAGATCTTCATGGCGGGGGTGTAGAGTGCTTGCTGTGTGGGGCTGCC
This sequence comes from Apiotrichum akiyoshidainum, assembly GCA_002973495.1. Classification (NCBI taxonomy): domain Eukaryota; kingdom Fungi; phylum Basidiomycota; class Tremellomycetes; order Trichosporonales; family Trichosporonaceae; genus Apiotrichum; species Apiotrichum akiyoshidainum. Next base: position 104,643 of record PQXP01000024.1, read on the forward strand.
ATTCTTTCATGGCGTCCTTTTATGGAGCGGGGGATGCAACCTAGCGAAGACGAGCGACCCGTGGTGGTTAAGCGGTGTGGTCAGTGAAGATGCTGAGCGCGACGTCCCCAGAGATGCTGACAATCCTTGGCATTCAAGTCAGCCATGCGGTTACCATTGTCGATAACGGCGTGTGTCCCGTTGAAGGATAGCTGCCAGACTGCTACGAGAGGATGGATGTGGTCAGCCTGCCGGATATAGTCAGAGTGTCAGGACAATGGAAGCACTGATAGAAGGTTAGAGATCGCCAGTATCTATGGATGCCAGTGCCAGGATGGAGGTGGCGCAACCAACCACGCGTCGGGGATATTGCCGATTGTTGCATCGCCGCGTCGGTGACGGCATCTTCAACCTCGAAGTGAGGGAATTGATGTGAACCCGAAAGACAGGCCGTGCCAAGAGCCCACGACTCATTGACAACCGGCCGAGAGTGGGGGAGAGCCGAAAGACGATGCTGTTGGTCAATCAGCATGAGGTGGTCATGAGTTTTGAGTTGGTGGAAATGATACATATGGGGAACAGGAAAGTGGGCTGGCTGCCGCTTTCTTCTGCCAATTCGAGCGTCATGTGATACGTGAGAATGTCAGCAATGCCGCCAAATGCCAAGCAGATGGAAGGTGGGGTGTTACCTCTGTATGCTTCTCGGTCTCCGTTGGCTACTGGCAGCGAGAAGTCTGATGGAGGCTGGTGAGTGAGAAAGGTGACCAGCAAAGTCGAAGAAGGGAGCTGGGGAGACGACACCGCTCTGCATCGGGGCGGTAAAGACCTGCCTCCCCGCTCGGACGCGGAATGCGCACCTCGGGGTCGGAAGCGATTAGCAGTCACCCGAACTCACATTAGGCTTGACGACAGCACAGAAACATTGCTGCCATTTCCAGGGGGACAAGACAAGGACCACAGAGGCGGACTATATCAACCGGTGATCACATCCCCAGCCAAGACAAACTCAGCCTTCGGGTCTGTTAGGAGTGCTGGGGTCCTCCCGGGGGGACCATTGCTCGACCTCTTGCCAGTGAGAACAAAGACTGAGAGGCTCGAGCACTGACGTGGGAAACAAGGGTCGGTTGCGAAACTCGACTGGGAGTCTGCATCCAGTGTTCACTCGCTGGCCTGCGACCTGAAGCACGCTCATGAGCGTTTTATACCCCTGGGATCAGCGGTTCAGCCACAATGGCTTCTCCACCGCCCCGTGCAATGTGACAAGATGTGGTGGTGGGGCCCACCGTGGCGCCGCCACCGCCCTTTGTCGTCATGGTTTTCATGCCATCTCCGCGCTTGACATTGCTGTCCGACATGTTTGAGAAGAACCGTGCGCGCGGTCTGAGGCCAAGGCTCCTACAATGACCAGGGCGGGGGTAGGTGGCGGGTACGGAAGTATCTCAAACTTCTGCGGCCATGCTTGGGCTCGGATCTGTGCGATTAAGGACTGCTTCGAGAACCGTGCACCGAGCTCCGTGCGTACGTCGCAGCTCCCCGGGTCCAAAGTGCGAGCAAGTCGTCAGCGGACACTTTGGCTAGGACCGTGAGATCCAGACTGGACAGCTCTCCTGGCTCGAGCGTGAAACGCCAAACTTCTCACTGAGCTACGACCCCGAGTCCTGACCAGACAATGGCCCAGTGGTTCGGTCGGGGTCGCGAGGGCCGAGCTCCAACGGCAACATCGCGGTCAGGCCACTTGCGCCGTTGACTCGGTGTTGTTGTTTGCAGTGACCTCTGGTCCCTCTTAAGTACCCTCGTTCTTGATCTCGACTTTTTTTTCTCTCTCTCAGCGTCTCCCACTGCAAGTTACTCATCAGCGACTCACGGTACTCTTACACTCGTAACACCTAGCTCTACCACAAGCTCCACCACAATGGTTCTCCGGACATCACCGCCCCAGGCGCCGCGCGCCCGCCCCGCGCTCCTCCAGCTCCGTCTCAGCAACTTTGAGGCCAACTTTAGCAACCCCGGCACCCCGGTCGCCTCCAAGTTTGACACTGCGCCCAAGACCCCGACGCCGCTCAAGGATTCGTTCACGGCCAAGAGCTTTGGGAACCGTCCCCGGACATCCGGCACCCAGTCGATGCCCGGCACCCCGTTCGCCACCAAGTTTGACAAGACCGAGAAGTTTGACCTGTCCCGCCTTGCCCCGCCCCTCACCGCCGTCCCCCGCACCCCCCGCACCCCGACAACGCCCCGCTCGTTCAAGCCCCCCTCGGAGATGGAGGTGACCGACATCCCCAAGCTCACCCAGACCTCGCTCTTCTTCCCGTGGGACCGTGGCCTCAAGCGTTACCTCCGTGCGCAGGGCCTCGACGCCAACATTACCCGCCTTGCTCCCCCCGAGCCGTTTAGGGTCGACTACGACGGCGGTTCCCAGTGGGAGCGCGAGATTATCCGCCCCGAAGGTGACTTTGCCGGAAAGAAACCTCCCTCGGGACGTGCCCTCGAGGGCGGTGGCGAGCTCACCGACGACGAGCGCAAGGTGTGGGCGACTTGGGCGAGGAACGAGCTCCGCACCAGGCAGGTGCTTCTCAAGAGCATCCACGGCACCATGATCATGGAGGTCAACGTCCTCTGGTCCTCGTATGACATTTACTGTCAGCTCAAGGACCGCTACACCGACGACCGTGCGCACCGTGCGCTCGTCTGGAAGTTCCTCCGCCTGCGCGTCCCCTCGAACGAGGAGGTAACATCAGAGCGCCTCCGCCAGCACGTCCAAGACTTTGCCGCCATGGTCAACGAGCTCTCTGCCATGGGCCGCCCGCGCGAGGACGCGCAGATTGTCGCCCAGTTCATGTCGTCGATCCCGGAAGAGTACGCCTGGAATCTCATGACTGCCCTCCAGACTGCGCGTGGCGACGCCTGGCCGGTGATCCACAAGGCGTTCAACACCATGATCCGCGCGCTCGAGGCGCAAGAAGTCACCAAGAACCGCCGCCGCGGCCGTCGAGGCCAGAACCACCCCTACCATGCAAACTACGGTCGCAAGGTGCAGGCCCAGTTCTAGAGGCCGGTGCTGTTCCCCTTGTAGTCCGAGAGCGGCGTCTCTCGCACCTGTACCCTGTCTCTGTCCGTATATACAGTAACGTCCCTTGTGTATCTCATGCATCCGTGTCATTGCCTCAGTTTCTTCCGGTGGCACAGAATCGGTCCAGAAAGCGGTTCTCGGCGTGGTGTGCGACGGAGCACTTGAATCAGCGCACGCCCGCGGGCATGGTCATATCTCCCGTAGTTTGCCGTTGGACATTGTTTGATGTTGGACACTACTTCTTCGTCATGGCTCGGCGGTACTGGATAGCAGACACCGGTCTGGGACCTCGGCGCGTGAGGCTGACGAGGCCACTCGACCCTCGCCGCTTTCAACCATACCACCTTGCGCCGGTGGACGGAGATGTGCCATGCCCTCGGTTGCTGCCTGCGATTCCGGTGGACGACTTGACTCACGCCCCCGCACCTGCAGCACTTTCCCTCGTGGTGGACAACCTCCTCGGCCTCCATGTCCCCGTGTCGCTGGACCTGTCTTCCGGTGTGGCGGCCGCGGAGCGTCCACCAGACTCGGCGACGCCTGCAGCCCCGAATACATGCCCCACTCCGCCCCGCATCCCCCAGCGCGCCGATGGTGGGGAGAGCGGACTGAATGGGGCAGGCGCACGGACAGCGTCCCTCAACCTCAAGACAATTCGCCTCGTGCGTTTTCCTGAGTCTCGCCACCTAGCTGACGTTTCAGGAAGAGGACCAGGTGTTCCTGTCGTCGGAGGCGACCGGGGGCAAGCCGCAGGCGTTGCATCTCCTCGAGGCCGGCTCCGATCTGCGCACTGGGATCGCTACATGTGCCACGCGGTGGGATCTCCGCTTCGGCAAGAGCCTCGGCCGGGGGCGGCTCGGCTCTGCGTATCGCGCCACTCTCCAGCCCCAGGGCGAAAAGGACCTCGCAATCAGTCTGGTTGCAAAGCTCATGGTACTAGCTCCTGAAGGGCACATGTACAACGGCAAGCCCCGCTCTGACGCGTACCCCGATGCGCGAAGTGCGCTGAATGCGGCGTGGGACGAGGCGGAGATCTACGGCCGGCTGGCGCCGGCGCAGGGCGACCTCGTTCCGTACTACTACGGACTCTTGTCGACAAGGCAGGACGGTCACACGCATCTGATTGCGCTCATGAGCGACGCCGGCGGGGCCATCGAGAAGGAGGCCACCAACGTGGACGAGTACGACCACTACAGGTGAGCGCCACTGGCACTCCCGTACTGACGCCTCAGAACCCTGGTCCGAGAAGCGTACGCCCGGCTACACCGCGAGTTTCTCGTCTTGCACGTGGACACCGGGGCGCGCCACATGCGCGTGCTTCGCGGCAAGCCGGGGGAAGAGAGGATCCAGCTCATCGACTTTGAGGCGTCCATGGCGTTTATGGAAGACGACGGCAGCGACGACGACATTGCGGGGTGGAAGGTGGCGGTCGAGAACGAAATGAACGAGGTCGAGGCGCTGCTGTGCGACGGGCGGCGCAAGGTTCTCGCGAGGAAGTAGTAGAGACAGCTTGTAGTTGATGTCGTCGCAATAGCATGAGGTAAATGAAGTGCATGAAACGCTGGGACATTGATTTTACTGTCAAAATGGGTCGTGCTCTTTGGGGCTGCCGCTTATATTACTCAAGTGTTCAGCTTGGGAGCCAGTCACGAGCTGGGCGTGTACGTCAACATCACTGCCAACACCACTTCTTCCCCCACTCAGCTCTTCCTCAGGCGGGCAATCTTCTACCTTGCACGTCCTTCAAGATATTGTTCGCCGGCAGCAGCCTCGCCAACGAATGATCGGCAGGTCGGCAGATCGACATGTAGAAAGATCGCCAATGTGGCAGGTGGCACTGCACCAGGCAGTCGAGGCGGCCATGGTGGTTTACTCCAACGAACAACTGATCGTTACGCCTCCGTAGCACAGTTTCAGGGCGAATAGCGCGAGGCTAGAGGCCTGTCGTCCGCCCCACTTGCCACAATAACGATTACAACCACAAGCCACCATCTCGCCTGAGTCAGAGATACTGCAGCAGTCTTTGGTAAGATTCGATCTGTCAAAACCAAACTCGTCGGTCCTGAACACGCGTAAGAAGGCTGACGCGGGACCGACTCCACTGCCTTGTGGTGTACAACAGAGGGACAGAAGATACAGGTCACATTCAGTGACCGTGCCGGCCTAGGCTCACGCCCAGCTGCAGCCTCTTGAGCTCCTCGCAAGCCAAAAATAGATGATCTCTGGACTCCAGAGTCCCTCAGCCTCCGGCGGGGCTCGAACCCGCAACCCTTCGATGCCTTTACGATGTCAGAACAAGATATAAAAGTCGAAAGCACTACCTGGTTGTGCTACGGAGGCTACACATTCAGTTGTTGTTGGGTTTTTGGACTGCGAGATTACAGCCCATGGGGGGATAGAGCGTGCACAGAAGACCCAGATGAGCTCTTCTGCAACCACGAGCGCTACCAGTCGATATCTCCTCCTAAGCACCAAACTCACACGCAGTCGCAAAACTGGGACTTGAGCGCGCAACCGTGTGATTCCACTCTCAGCCAGTTGCCAGAAACAGATGATCCTACAAGTCGCAAATTCGAAACGGCTCCAGAGCTCTGAAATCCACACAGGATTCGATTTGTACAGTAAGCACTGCATTTCAGCGATCAAACCCCACAACAACGGCAAGAGACACCCACACCCACCACATCCCCAGCTCCCCCCCCCGGACCCCGGCGACAATGCCCTTCTGTCCCCTTCTCTAGAGTGGTGGAGGCTGATGTAAGCCGTGTAGTGGGAGTAGGGTTACGTAACCCGTGAAGGTGGAAAGCTCAGCCGAGCGCTTCTTCATCAGGCTCTTGTGGTGTAGTGGCTATCATACTCTCTTAGGGCGGCAGCTTGCCTCTTAAGTTGGGAGTGGTCCTCGGTTCAAATCCGGGCAAGGGCCTTCTTTTTGGGTTCTGCCAGCGTTGCGCAACCTGGGAGAAGAAACAGGTGGTGGAGACAATCTGGGTGGTGCTTGAAAGACGGCGCCACAAGATGAAGGACGGTGCACACGCAGAAGCGCCCCACGCCCCGACGATCCCTCCTTCCGCACTAGTGCAACAATATCCATATAGTCTATCACCAACGCCTTCTATCTAGTACCACCTGCGGCGGGCGGTCATCTTCTCGCACCTGTTCTCCACGAGACGGAATCCCCGGGCGCAGCCCTCGACGACGCACTTGCCGTCGCGGCAGGAGACGCCCGCGACGCCGTCAATGTCGGTGCAGTCCTGAGACTCGGGGGTGCCGGGGCATCCACCGCAGGCCTCAATGTCCGAGTTGGTGTTGAGGCAGTCGTAGCCGAGGCCGATGGGCGAGCGGCACACATCGTGGCCCGGGGGACACCTTGTCGCGCGCTTGCGGGTAATCTGGACGCTGTCCGAGATGGCTCCCGAGACACACTGCTGCGAGTACGGGTCCATGCAGCCGTCGTCGCCGCAGCGCTCCCACGGCGCGATACACACCCAGCCGCACTGGCAGTCGGTCTGGAGGAACGACTCGGGGATCATGTTGTTCTCGAGGTGGCCGCACTGCGCGAGGTAGGTGCGCGACTCGTGGGACGTGGCGAGGATCGCGTCGGTAAAGTTGTCGATGAGAAAGGTGGCGCACGCAGAGACGTCGGTGATGCCGTTGTCGCTGCACTGGGCGAGGGCGACGGGCGTGTTGAGCCACTCGTCGGCGACACCCGAGGCGAGCGCGCTGTTCACGTGGTCCACCCACTCGGAGCGCAGCGAGCCCGAGGCAAAGCACCAGCCGACATTGTTCACGGACGCGGGGTAGAAGAGGGCCTGGTGTCAGCGGGGCAGGGGGTTTGTGCTCACAGTGCTGGAGCCAGTGACAGTCTGGCCGTAGCAGGTGCAGCCCGTGGCGCCGGCGCGGCGGAAAAGCGTGTGTGTGGTGGTGGTGGTGGTGGGCGACGCGAGCACGGGGACCGTGGCGGCGAGGGCGAGCGCAGCGACAGCGGCAACGATCATGGCGACGGTTTGTACACGGGAAGACGAGACGAGAAAAGACAACAGAAGCTACAAAACTCTTGGTGCAAGTTCGTCCCCGAGCAGTGAGCTCTCTGACTCGTTGACGCCAAAGGCCTCGAGACCTCACGACCAGCAAACGACCGGACTCAGGTTTTCTCGACGCGGGCATCGCGAGTGAGTCGCTCAGGACTCGTCATGTGGCTGTGGCAACCGAGGTATACAGCAGCGATCAGGTACGTCACGAGCTTGGCCTTCCGCGGAACATCGGAGGCAGACTGCAGATTCGGAGGCAAGCAGCGACGTATGTGAAGGGCAGATAGGGACACGGCGAGCCATGCTGGTATGCTCAGGTTGCAGGCGATGGATTCCTCAGCGCGCGCAGGGGCGCAGACGTGCACGAGTGTAAATCCACTGTGTGGGATCCGAAGTGGCGATCAGGACTGCGCGCTGGCGCTGAGCCAAATCCCCGGCCTTCGGAACAGGGGGGTGCTTTCGGGCCTGTGATCGCTGAAGAACATATCGGGGGGACATCCGCAGTGCGAGGCCCCTGCAGGAGTGGCGGAGCAGCCGGTGGCCGCTCAAGGACGTTGTGTTCGAATGTGTGCAGCCCACCCTGGTCTCCCTGGTCTGCGATAGGTGCTTTTGGCATCCTGGAGGCCAGAGAGCTGGGTGAGAGCACCGCCACGGCTGAACGCTCAGCCCTGTATTGTTTCTCCGTGGCACCGTGGCTCCGCGTGGATCTGTTCTGATCTTCTGAACGGCGTCTCCTTGGCGCCAGGATCGCAGCGACGGTTTCCTGGGTCAGGGATGTCTGGAGGAAAGCGTCTAGCCAATCGGCCGCTTTGACGAGGCTGAGCAAAAACCTTGTGGCATCAACGTGAATTTTGACAGCCGTGGGTCCGGGTCCTCTCCACATTTCCCGGACCTCGGATCAACTTGAAAGCTGACGTCGCTGACGTTGCTGGCGGCCGTGGCAGGGTAGCCTGGCAGCCAGAGGTCAAAATTACTTTGGGCGGAGCGACTGTGCGGCGAGTCGAGCTCTCGTCAGTGGAAAGCACCTGGGGGTGTCACAAGAGGTCAGAAGCGCCTGGGGGTGACAAGTGTGAGCGGTGAACGGAAGCAAAATAGACAATGTTGACTTTGGGCGCGACGCGTCCAGTGCGCGCAATATCAGTCGCCTCCAAAGCAAAGCTACTCCTCCTGGCTTGTCATTGTTGTCGCCACCACTCGACCATCCACCACCACCACAAAGCATGCCCCCAGCGCCGCAGAGAGACCCGCGCTCGAGGGTATACGTTGAGATTCCACCGTATCCTCGCCTCGCCCCCGCCTCCGACCCATTTCAGCCAGCAAAGTGGGACCCCATTCCGCGCGCGTCCGGCAGTGGGAGCGGCCCGCCGCACCGAGGGCAGCGCGAGGCAGCGCTCGACTCGCTGTCAGCGGCATTCGTCCGCCAGCCGCCACCTTCGTCTGCCGCCGGTTCGCCTTCCGCCCTCCGCGCGCACGCATCATCACCGCCCCCCTCGCCCAGCGCACAGCGCAGCAACACCGCCAAGCGCACATACACCATCCGCCGCGTCGACGCACAGTGGATGCGCGAACTCGGCTTCACGCCCGTGTTTGGCACGCGCTTGTTCAAGTGAGCTTCCGCGTCTGCCCGAGCTGACAGCAGATGCCCCCCCGCCGAGGCGTGCGTGCGCTGCCGCAACATAGGCAAGCCGTGCGAGATCCCGCTGTTCCGCATCGGCAAGGGCCCGGCCCATCTGCAGCGCTACGCGTGCACGGCCTGCCCGGGAAAGTGCAGTGGCTCGCGGATCAGGTACATGAAGTCGCGGATCCTCCGCCGGATCAGCCCAGAGGACAGCGACGACGGGACCGATGGGATCGACCTCGAGAGCGAGGAGGGCGCGTCGCCGCGGATACCACACTCTGCTCCAGGATCCAGCCAGGTCGCGAGCCAGGTCACCTTTGCGACCCAGGTTGCCGGGCCCTCGCGCCCGCCGTCGTCACCGCCCTCCGCCCTCAGGTCTGCACTCCGCCCGCCGACCTCTCCTGTCGAGTACGTCGAAGAGTACGAGTCTCTCCCGGATATGCCGCCCCCCGCGACACCACCACGCCCCTCCCTCAACGTCCAGTCCTCTGCAGCATTCGCATCCCCCTCCCTCCCCGAGGTCATCTCCGCGCACACCGACATGCAGATTGCCGCACGGCGAGTGGCCGACATCGAGGTCGAGATTGTGCGCATGAACCAGCAGCTCGCCAAGGCAATGGAGGAGTACAATGCGGCGGGGCTGAAGCTCTCCGCCGCGGCGCAGGCCGGCTGGCAGGGCGTCCCGATCCTCAACCGCCTGGTATACGCGCAGACGCTGCACACGTGGAAGAACCGTCTAAAGGCGGCCGATATGGAGGTGGAGGAGGAGGAAGAGGACGAGTAGCAGCCATGGGTGATGGGGCAAGTAGCCTTCGGACGAAAGGAGTGTGTCGGTCCGGACAAGACCATTGTACTTGTTGTCGTATGTAATGCGCGCCTCCGCGCTGCCGAGCTTATCAGGAATACCTACTCGGCCAACCGTCTGGCAGGCACGTTTGCCGCCGGCTCTCCAGATGCCGGTGAACCGAGAGTATCACCAATACTGACCCCTGCTTAACGCACTGTCCTGCCGGTTATCATGGACATCTCTTCGCACGCTAGAACCTTGCTCAATTCTCCACTCCGCAGCACTTGCTCCCACGGTTTCTCCACGATGGGCCCTGGGAGCAGAGTTCTGCGACAGAGGATCATATACGTGCGGATCATTGAATCTCCTACTTATCGCTCACCACTCACCACTCACGCTCCTTAGAATGACCACCCCATCCCCTACGGCCGGCGGCCTGCTTGCGTCCCTCGTGCCCGACCGCCTGCTGCCGACCGAGATCACGGCGCTGATCGCGTTCGACCCCGCGCTGCTTGACGCGTACGGCTTCGACAAGGCTGCGCTGTGTATAAGAGACAGTGATTTTASWGTC
>PQXP01000537.1:0-15080 GCA_002973495.1 Apiotrichum akiyoshidainum
CCTCCCTCCCTCCCCTATAGCCCAGGCGTTGCATGTCTCCAAGTCGACCAGCTACCGAGTGTCCAAAGGGATAGGATAGCGTGAGGATCAAGCATCTCCTGGCGCGTCACACTGGCCCCGCTGCTGCTGCGGATCATCCTTCGGCGTGGGTGCCGCCCGCTCAAGTGGCACCACGTCAAAAGTGTCATGGATGGGATTCCACACCCAGTCCCACACGCAATAAAAAGAGCTCTCAACTCTATCCCTCCTCTTCCTTTCTCTCCATCTAGTCTCTGTCTGCTCCACCACCACCACACCTTCATCTCACCACCAAACTCACCCTCGTTGCACACACCCACGCTCTCTATCACAATGCTCCACCTCGCCGCCTTCGCCGCCATCCTCGCCTCGTGCGTCTCCGCCGGTGTCACCGTCAACAGCCCCGTACGTGTCCATTCTCCATCCTCCAAAGAAGCTGGGCCCAGCGGCGCGTGCGCCCTGCCCTGCGCACACCGCTCGCTAGTAGACCAGTTGTCCCCTTTTCTGAAATGCTCTCCCACTAACACTGCCAGTCGTCGCTCGTCCAGTGCCAGCCTGCCAAGATTTCTTGGACTGGTGGAAAGGCCCCTTACTACCTCTCGGCCCTCCCCAAGAACGAGCCTAGCGGCACCCCCCTCAAGCGCTGGGATGCGACCGATGCGACCGATGTCACCTGGATCGTCGACCTCCCCGCCGGCACCGGCATGTAAGTGTCTCTCCATTCATCAGCCTGTCGTGTCGACGTCGACATGAGTGTAAAAGGCAATACGACGAAAAGCCCTGTCCCGAAAGGGGACCGGGACGTGCTATCTCTGTGTAGAGCACCCGTTCCTCCCTGCAAACGGGGGCGGCGGTTACAGCCAGAGACTTGTGCATAAACCTTGGCACGTTCCCTGGCCCTGGCTCCCTCGAGTTTCCGTGCAGGGAACAACACTATCCATGTCTCAAGTGTGCAACACGAGACGTTTCAACCGTCTCACGTTGACAGGATCCTGGGCCTGCGTCCGCGCCAGTCCACCACACTCTCCCCACGACCGTTCCTTCTGCTGACACTGCAGCTCGCTCTCCATCACCGACGGCTCGGGTGAGGTCAACTACGCCTCGGGCGTCGACATCCAGCCCGGCTCCTCGTCGTGCCTCGAGGGCGGCGCGTCGTCCAACTCGTCGTCCACCGACACCGGCTCGACCTCGGGCTCGGACTCGTCGTCGGACCCGTCCTCGGGTGCTGGCGGTGCCGCCTCTCCCGATGCTTCCGCCACTGGCGGTGCCTCTGCCGGCGGTGACGCTGCTGCCTCCAAGACTGGCTCCGCCACCACCCCCTCCGGCGGCGCCGCTGACGCCTCCAAGCCCTCGTCGGGTGCCGCTGACGCCTCCAAGCCCTCGTCGGGTGCCGCTGCCGGCACCTCTGCCGACTCGTCCGCCAACAAGGCTGGCTCGGGCTCCGGCGCCCTCCAGGTCGCTTCCGGTGCCGTTGTCGCCGGTGTCATCGCCGCCCTCGCCCTCTAATGCGCCCCCGCCGCATGTTGAGACCAGTCGCTCGTGCTAGCTGCCAATGTACAGGCCGCCTAATGTATACAAACTGTTCACGATGACGACTAGAAACAAACAACCAAATCCAGGGGCCTGACCGTGTCTGACCTCGCGACATCCCGCCTCCCTTCACCTTGGCACCAACCCTCACACCCTCGCATTCTCCGCTTTCGTTGTTACAAACTACCTAACTCCCTCCCCTGCCCGGACACATAGAGACCTTATAGCGAAGCTTGCGCCATCGGCCATGCATTACGCTCCTTCTTTCTCGTAGCATTGCAGAGGTGTCCGCCCTCACTAGCGCCACTGACCACGCCGCGCCACTGACCACTTACTGACTGCAAAGCTGCAACGGCTATATGTCACGTGCCCAGCAGCGCTACCAGCGAACAGAAATCGGTGTTATTCATCCAGTTGCTAGCTACGGAACTCGAGTCCTCTCACTATACACATATACGCGGGAAACTACATACAGGGCGTGTCCAGAAGGGAGCTACGAACCCGGGTATCCAGAAAGGTCACATCTTAGACGCGGAGCGAGCGAGCGTTGGCGAGGCGAGCTGATGTCAGAGGACCACTAACATGGAGGCAAGTCACGCACCGTACTCGGCCGCGGTCTGCTGCCAGGCAATCGTAGGGTCATCTGCAAGTTAGGTCGTCTTCTTTGGGATAAGGCTTGACCTACTAGAGGCGTAAACGACAGGAGCTGAGCTGTCAGTGCCCGGAGTGAGTCGCAGCGAAGACTTACCAACAAACTTCTTGCGGGCCATGTCACCGTAGGCCTGAGTGGCAGAGGACGAGACTGTAGCGGTGGTGCGAGTGGTTTTAGGGGGCGCGTTGGGGTGGTTCAGGAAGCCGGCCTGCTGCATCTGGTGGACCTGCTGGCGGTGGTGGAGGGGAACGCGGTTAAAGTTGACACCACCATGCGCGTTGGTGGGAGGGAAAGGGAGAGGGGCGCGAGAGGGGGGGTCTTGGCCGCGGTCAGCATGGCGTATTGCGGCTAGGAAAAGTACTCACCACGTCCGGGGAAGGCAGTGTGGCCGGCGCTGTCCTTGTCGTGGGTGGGCGGGGGGATGGGAGGACGGCCGTTGACGCTGGCGGACATGGTTGGCGTAACCCTCTTGCCCTGGAACTCGCTGCGGGTCAGCGCAAGCCACTGGATGCACTCACTGAATCTCAAACCACTTGAGGAGGCGCATCATGTTCTCTGACGAGTGGCAGTTGATAAAGGCGGTTCTAGTCGTCAGCGGCTGTTTACACTCCCGCCAGCCTACCCCTTGCTCTTGCCATTGCACTTGTGCTCGAGGAAGGTGATGTCCTCGGCCTTGACCTGGACGTTGGCGGCGGTGCCGGCGGCGACAAGGTCACGGTCCGAGGTGAACTGTGATTAGCCAGGACAACAGATGGTTCAACTCACCCAGTGGAGGTCCGAGACCTGGACAACGGTGAGAGCTGCAGTCTGGCCCGAGGGAAGGCGGATCTTGCTCTCGTCGTGGGAAGGAACCGGGCGGTGGTCGGGGGGCGAGTTGGCAGAGTTCGTGCAGCCACCGTCAGAGACAGCCTTCCGAGGTGCAAACGGAGTCGCGTCGACGTAGAGCTGCGATGAGCTGGCACTCTTCGCAGGCTAAAGGTCAGTGAGACTGCGACTTTACACCTACCGAAACGGGCCAGAGGCGACTGTCGTTTGGGTTGATGCGGCGCTGAGCGCGGGGGTAAGAGTCGATAGAGTCAGACTGAGGAGATGGGGTGCGCTCCTCCTGGGTTGATGTGAGGGAAGGTATCGAGGAAGAGATCGGTGGAGGTGGAGGCGAGAGGAGGGAAGGCAGGGGAGAGGAGACGGGTGGCGAAGTGGGCGTTGGAGTTGGGGGAGGGGATGGGGAGGTGTCAGTACTGGGGGGTACAGGCGTTGAAGATGGTATCACTGAGCTCACCTCACGGACGGTGCGGGAAGCGTAGGCCGGCATGATGATGAGGTTGGAGCGAACGTCGGTAGAGGAAAGCGACGGTGGAAGGGGGAAGGATGGTGAGTGAGTGAAGAATGACAAGATGGGGGATCAACAACCGTGGATGGAGGTCAGCCTATATATACCCCTCGGAGGGAGGGAAGACGCATGGTGAGGAGGGAAGACAGTCAGCGGCCAGAGGGAAGACAGGAAGGAGGGAAGGAGGCAAGCAAGCAAGCAAGCAAGCAAGCAAGCAAGCAAGCAAGCAAGCAAGCAAGCAAGCAAGCAAGGAAGACAACCTGCGAAGCTGTCAGCTTGTTGGGTGGGAGGAAGACACAATAAAGTGTGATCAGTCAGTGATGCAACGAGGGAAGACACGTCGTCTGGCGCTGGGGGGCGGGGATGCGCCGATCTGTGTGCAGTGTGCTCAAGGGTGGCAGTGAGCTACTACTAATACGGTGGGTGCATGCAAATAGAGACCGATTTTACACAAATGGCTGGATGGTGGTGGAGAGATGGATGGAGTGAGTAAGTACACGATTACAGAGCACCCTGCTTGCGGAACGCCTCAATGTCCGACGCAGAGTAGCCAAACTCGGAGAGGACCTGGTCAGTGTGCTGGCCGAGGTAAGGGGGAGGGCGGTAGATCTGGGCCAGTCAGCAACAGTCATCTCAGTCAGTCCGTCTCCACTCACCTTGGGCTTCTGGCCGTCGTAGGTGACAGCGGCGGCAGCGAGCTTGATCTTGCCGGCACGGGGGTGGTCGACGACCTCGACAACACCACGGGCCTTGGCCTGGGGGTGGTTGAAGGTCTGGGCAATGTTGTTGATGGGGGCAAAGGGGAGGCCCTTGCCGGTAAGGCGGTCGACCCACTCCTGGGTGGTCCTCTCGGCGAGAACACCGTTGATGAGCTCGATCATGGTCTCACGGTTCTGGACACGCTTGGCGTTGGTAGCGAAGCGCTCGTCCTTGGGCCACTCGGGGCGGTTGAAAACTTCAGAGCCGCAGAGGATACCAAACTGCTTGTCGTTGCCCGCCGAGACCATGAGGTACGAGTCCTTGGTGGGGAAGACCTGGTACGGGACAATAGAGGGGTGCGAAGTACCCCAGCGGGTAGCCTCCTGACCAGCGATGAGGTAGTTGGAGCCAATGTTGGCAAGCGACGCAATCTGCGACTCGAAGAGCGAGCACTCGACGCGCGAGCCCTTGCCGGTCTTGCCACGCTTGATGAGGGCAGCGAGGACACCAGAGTGGGCGTAGTGACCAGTGAGAATGTCCGTGACAGCGACACCGACCTTGACGGGGGTTCCGCCGCGCTCACCAGTGATGTGCATGAGACCAGCCTCGGCCTCGATAACAACATCGTAACCAGGAGCCGAGGCGTAAGGGCCGGTAGAACCGTAACCTGTCGTCAGCTTTAGTACTCCGCTTCCTTATCACGGCGGCAGCCGACATACCGGTAACGGAGCAGTAGACGATGCGGGGGTTGATCTTCTGGACCTGCTCGTAGCTGAGGCCAAACTTCTCAAGCTTTCCGGGAACGTAGTTCTCCATGAAGACGTCGGCATCCTTGAGCATGCGGTGGATGATAGCCTGGCCCTCCTTGGTCTTGAGATTGAGGGTGACCCTAGGAATGTCAGCTCCGGTCTAGGAGCCATTCGGCTGCTCGCACTCACGAGCGCTTGTTGCGGTTGGCGGCCATGAAGTAGGCAGACTCAGCGGGGAGGTCCTGGCGGGGAGTGTCCTCTCCGGGCTTGAGCTCGGCGCGGGGAGGAGCCCAAGCACGGGTGTCGTCGCCGGCGGGAGACTCGATCTTGATGACATCGGCTAACAGAGTGAGTAAAGTGACTGCCTTGAGCGTACGTACCACCGAGGTCCGACTGGCAGCTGTCAGCACAATACTGTTTCGGAGCATCCATCAATACTCACAAGCATCATGGTAGCGGTGGGACCGGCAAGGACACGGGTGAGGTCGACGACTTTGATGCCAGCAAGAGGACGCTCGTCGACGGCGACCGAGTAGGTGCGGCGGCCGGCGGTGATGACATAGCGGGAGGCGGAGCGCGAGCTCGAGGCCGAAGCGAGAGAACGGATGCCGATGGCGCCAGCGAACATTGGACGGAGTAACCAAGAAGATGGATGGGAGAGAGAAAGGAGGAATCTCCACCGTTGAGCGGGTATTGCTGATATAGCAGACGACTATGCCATGCCCCACGACGACGACAAGGCAGGTAAATCCACCCCTCCACCTACAAGCCGGAGGTTCCGAAAGCCGAGCGAACGAGAAGTGACCGTTCATGACTCTTGTCGTCGGCAAGCCACGGGGCAGAACCGAGACTGGGGCACCGGCATCGGCCGAGGCGAGCTTGGCGGGGATAGCCGATGCAGACTCGAGATATCACCCGCTTCTCCCCGCCAATCATCCATCCAGGCGCGGTTGGCCGTCGCAGTCGAGCAACTCACCTTGCATTCAGCGGCAAGCCACAATCAGCCGGCTCGCCTATACACGAGGCTGGGCAGCCGTCACAGTTGCTGCGGTGCCCTCCACTCGCATGTTCCGTCCTGGTCGCAAAGTCCGATATCCCACGAAAGTTGGAACGCCCCCTCCACCTCCGTCTGATCTATCTGACCATCGGCAACCTCATCTGATCAGGTTGCTGACTCTGAATGACTCTAGCTCTATCCGTCAGTAATCGGTGACATCTCTGACGTTTATCGCATCCTGCTGCGGATTCCGCCTGCAGGACCTCGACAACAAGGTCATGAGCGATGACGAGTTTGCACCTGCAAGCTTCGTTGACAACGACAAGCTCTTGTCGCAGCTCTCCAGCCTTCTCTCCCCTTCTCTGCCCAGCTTCCCCAGGACACCAATTCCACCTCCGGCATGAGCCAGATGACATTCTTGTCTACTTGATGACCCAAGACGTAGGAGAAGTCTGTCGTTGTCGGGGATATTGTCTCGACCTTCTCCTCCAGTGCGCCTGTAGCACCTGTCTACAGCCTTTATCGCATCCCGTTTCTAGTACATCCAGTCCCATTCTGGTCTGTGGCGATATCCTAGCCCAAAAGCACGGGCTGCTTAGAGCTGGGTCGGTCGCTGGGAAACACCCTGGACCGAGACTCCATCAGGAGGGAAACCGGGTAAGTGTGATAAGGAGCGTCTATGTAGGGGCCAGAGGTAAATGGTAGTCCCCATTGTATCGCACTTGTTCGTCGTCGCCGGGGAAGGTTCAGTGTCTGTCGAAGAGAGTGGGCCTGAGGGAGAAGAGGATGGAGATGAAGGTGTTCGACGAGAGTACACGATGACGCGACCAACACCGGCCTTGGAAGTCAAACAGTGAGCAGGACGGGGTCGCCTAGAGAGCAAGAACCCCCTCCTGCCGTGGCAATCTCTTTCTCTCGTAGGTGACAGGATTCATTGAGAATGTCGTCAAGATATGTTGGACGGAGTGTGGAGTTCAGGCCACGGGCATGGACGGCATTGGCAGACCGAATGGAGCCCACAACCTGGTATACCCTACGAGCAGCCACCACCAGCCTTCGACTGCCCACCACCACCCCTCGACTGCCCACCAACATTCTCCCTGTGCTAAAAAGAACATCCCCTCGCCAGTCTGTCGCCTGTTCAAGGCTGCTGCTGCCTACTACCCGAATCGAACGGGTGACCGTTCCATCGCAAGTACCGTCTCTGGTTCACTACGAGTGGAAAATTCTACCACTAAACTAAGCAGGCCAGCACACTTATGATGTGGCAACTGCTAGTACAAGCGCTGGTGCTGCCTGTTGTGGCTGAGGAAGACGCCTGATTGGTTAGGTCAAGAGTGGAGAGAAGTGAGAGGCTCATGGGAGGCGGAACGCTTCATGACACTCCTTCACGGTCACGACGGCGAGGCCAGGCGAGCCGCATTCGACCGTAGAGCAATGGTGGTAGTCACTGACCTCCGTCGGCTGTCGTCCTTCTACGTTTGCAGGAAGGTTGGGCTCAAAAAAGACTGGATCAACCTCCAGCGTTTGCGAAGCTTCCTGTCGGGGAATTGAACCCCGATCTCCCGCGGTCTGTAGTGACAAGCGAGCATACTAACCATTATACGAACAAGAACGCAATGTCTATGTTCTTGGCGCATCTAGCCCGACAGTGGAGGTGGGGGGACGGAGGGCGACGGGTAAGGCAAAGAGGCCATTCGGAGCTGTTGGCCACGAAAGAGATCAGAGAGGAAAGAATAGATAGCTATAGGCATGGAGTACCGCTGTATTTGCGCTCAGTACTGTCACATCCACCGCTGCGAGCAGAGTATCGTGGTCAGTTCTGCAGGTCGTCCAACCGACCGATACAACGAGCGGCGATCTTTTGCCGGTGACTTCGCGCTGCACGAGACGAAGTTTACAAGTTCAATGCCGGCCGGCATCTTTGAGTGCCAGCCATGGACGCCTCAGGTCACTGGGATTCAGAAGCTGGTGTTTCCGCTGGGGACATATTACTGTTCGATTAGTTTGTCAGACTTCCGAGCTGTGTTCAGGTCGGTGGACCCGACGACCGCAGCTTATCGCGCGGTGAAACTGTGGTCCATGACACTGTGATCAGCTGGCAACGTGGCAGAGTGGTTGACGCGATTGACTCTCTTCTCGGCAGCAATGTCGAGGCGGCGCTCAGCCTCCTTTGGGAGCACATGTCCGAGCCATGTCGTTGGCGGGCGAGCAGTCCCTGTTGAATAGACCCAGCTCTTCTATCAGCCTTGGGCCGACAAGACTAGGCCATAGTCGCCAACTTCCCTGCAGGAGTCGGATCGTTCGTTTTGTGACCAAAATGAAGTGTGTGAGAATCCTCGTGGCCTTCTTGCTCTCCGTCCGMTCCCCCCCCCCCCCCTCCCCACGAGTGAAGCGCACAGACGCGATGTGCATTCTCATTTATCCGAGTTCCAGCTGATCTGCTGTTGTGCGATATGGTCCCGTAGGTCTGTAGGAGGTGAGTCAGCCAGGAAAGGGTTGTGGCACTGAAGATGCCACAGCAGGCCCCTACCGCACGATACTCGCGGCAACGCCCATGTCAACCATGGCGGCGAGATGAGCGACGTTCATGCCGCCCCATGATTGAGATGGCAGCACCAGCCTGATAGTTATTTTCTCCAGGAAGGATCCCGCCAAAGCCCCAGCTCCATCAAACCGAGCGTCGGTAATTTGTGACGATGTCCAATAGTGTTTATGCGAGGGGCGCGCGCGGATATTGCACATGGGCCTCACGTCCACATGGTCACATGTCCATCAAGCACCACATTTTATCAGACGCGCCGCGTAAACGGACGGATGGAGAGAAACGGGGCTGATACTCTCGTGGGGTCGTCTCGTGGCTGCCCGTTTCGACGACCGCTCAGGTTCACTGATCCAAAGTCAGACGAAGCCCCGGAGGGTTTTTTTACCCACAAGGATCTCACATGTACGCCGAAAGGTGCTACAAGTGATCGAAGTTGCGACCCCAGTGATGCCGTACTGATTGAAACAACTACCTGTGTGTTCTGTCGATGTGTGGCAGACCGATTGTCCTCGACCCAAACGGGCATGCTTGGAGCAGTATCGAGATAGAGGGGGATGTCACGGTGACTCACTGGCTGTTTCAACCCTTCTTCATTGACGTGGTGCAAGCGAGGCACAGCGTATCGCATTGCATGGTCTCGGAAGTCCGCTTCGGCGCTCCACAGATAGAGCGCCGCCAGTCTGTGGGAGGTCAGTCACCTGCCCTGGTGGACCCTGGGTTCAGCGCAAAGCAGATATCAGAGCTGCCGAGATTGAGAGTCATTTGGGAGCAACTGCCACGCGAAAGCATTCGCCGGATGGAGAGTACCTACTTGGGCCCGGCTTCTTTTGCCAGGGCAGAGATGAAGCAGCTTGGGGAGCGTGTAAAGTAGCCTGCACCCTGTAGATTTGACCTTGTTCGCCGCCAATGTCGTTTGGTGCCACCGAACCTTACGAGAATACTCGATTCGGAAAGGAATGTTGGTGGCAGCACGTCCACCACCTGTGACCGTGAGGAAGATCGCGCCGAGGCCAGGTGACGATCTGGTGCAGTACGCCGGGCAGGTACGGCGGCGAAAGAGCATCGGAACCTAGATATCGTCCTTAGTCGAGCTTTTCTTGGACCTGATCGCGAAGACTATCTCTGCACATGGGCGTTATCGAGCTCGGCGGGCGCTAACTTACACCGAGGTCCCTCTGTCTGCCCCGTGTTCGATGGTCTCGGAGATTGGGAGGGCACAAGCGTCAGAGTTGGACAGAGCTGAGACAAGCGAGTTCAGGAGCAGAGGCGATGAGCACATCCAGTACGTAACTTTGGTAGGAGTGTGAGATCATGCTGCGAGCTGAGACATGCTTGTTGGGGCCTGAGCCAGGGTGTCCTTGCTCTCGTCTCTTGCTGTGCTACTCTGTCGAGGGACTCTTGCAGAGCAGCAGAAAGACACTTGAAATCAACGTAATAGCCTCTGTTTTAAGGATCCTCTTTGCAGAACCTTCAGCGATGAGACCTGTTGGAACGCCTGAAGCAAGTTCCCGCCTTGTCACCTAACCAACAAACTCTCCCCGCCCAAAACATCTATTTCTCGTTGGGTTTGTTTGAGGGTAGGGTGTTGCAGGTTGTAAGCGAGCACTGGAGATGCCCCTCCATCCGATCAACAAATTCTCCTCGCCAGGTACGATGCCATTTTGATCAAGGCTTGACGGGTGGGTTTGTTCGTGACCCATAACCCTATGGCCAGACCTTCCAAGTGAGGACAGCTTCAACAACCATGATCGTCAAACCAACCCCATGCCCCCATGGCCTGGAGTAGAGCCAATGCCGTTATTACCCCACCGAGGTAAGACTTATCACCGGGGACTTACGTCACAGGACGCAGCTACCGGCAAAGCATCTCCGTGCAACTGAAGGATAGCTCAGCTTCAATCGAAGCTGAGATTCACTCAAGATGCGACCCCGGGTGGGTATCAGTGCGAGCAACTGGAAGCGAGTCCAATGGCACTAAAATAGTGACCCCTGAGCCACAAAGTCGCCGGTACATGGCAGTGACTCGCCTGCACGAAGCCGCAGGCGCGCTCAGCACGCAAATGATGTGATTGAGCTAGAAGGTCACAAATTATCGCACAGTCATCGGAAAGCACATATCCACTGCCACTGTACATTGTCGTTATGCCGTGGGCAAATGGCTCCCATCTGAGCCGAGCCAGTCAGTGGACGGCTTTCCAAGGGGTCATGGGTTCCGGATATCATACCATTCGCGAAAAGGCTACCCTTGGACAAGTATCACATTATAACGTAAAGTCCGTTTGTAAGGGTTAGTTCAATTTTCACGTGAGTCGAGGGTGCTCTACTGAGGGAGAGCACGAGAAAAGCTCGCCGATGCCATGCCAGACAATGTGAGCCACCGCCCTCCAGGAGAGGTGCCTGAGGAAACCTTATGAGACCCTTGTAACGCTGGTGGTCTGAATGACCGGTTGGGGAATAGACTCTCAAGTGAAAGCTGGCTGTCTAGATTGATTGGGAAGATCGTGGGAGCGCACCACCCAGAGGAATCAAGCGGAGGTGGTCCTGTCACCCGAGTGGCACCCTGGGCTCTGGTCGCGGCGTGTCGTTGCCAAACTCCTCCAGATGCGAACAGCCGAGTGGTTCGGATCTCGAGGGTACGCGCGAGGGTACGCGCGAGGGTACGCGCGAGGGTCAAGCAAAGAGATTGCGACATGGCCTCTTGAGCACGACCGCCGATGACGGGGTGGCGTCGGCGTCAATGCCGAAGCCGCGGGAGCAGGGTCACCATTGAGGATCTTCTGATCAACAGATCGTCCACGATTGTCCTGAGTGAGGTCCGTCAAGCTCAGTTCGTGAGCGCCACAGAGTGCGGAGCCAGCTGGGGAGAGCTTGTGATCTATTGTCCGCCGCCGACACAACCGGCCCGGCGAAAGCAAGGTTCTGTTCTGGTCCGAATGGGGTCACCAGTCTTGGGGAGGAGGGGTTTGAGACCCCCAGGCGCGGAGAGCAGCCCGCCTCTGGCATCACCGAACGGCGGCCCAAAGGCGGGCAAGAACGAATGCCACTGACGACATCTCATGTCTCCATCGTGAAAACAATGAAAGACGGTCATCCCGATTCAGTTTGCGTGGCTCCCAGTTTGTGGACGCGTCACGGTACACTCGTCCATTCAGCTCGCGATCGTATGCCCACCGCCCGTTCTTGACGGGCTGCTCCCATGACCGATGCAACTGCTCGGAAGCAAGACAGAAGACGTCCACTAGACCGCGCTGTGATCAGGTTGCCATGCAACCATGTGTTAGACAAGTCCGGGGAGAGGTCACACGTCGAGCGGGGTACTTGGTGGCTCGCATTCTTAGAACACGGCGGGCCACACACCAACGCAGCATCTCTGACAAACAATAACAAGGGACTCTGGCGAGAGCGCAAGTAGCCATCGGGCCAAACTACTGTTTTGCTCGGGAGAACAATAAGATCGAGACGACTACGACGAGTGCCGTGAGAGGCTGGAGTGTCAACAACGCGCTAGCGGTGTTTGTTCAGAGGTCTGCAACCTCGGTCTGGGATTGCTTCAGCTCTTCAGCCCGCTTGCTCCAAAAGGATGCAAGGGACGTTCCATGTTGAAACCGGGCACGGTTAGAATCTGGAGGCGCGCCAACCTCCCCGCTCTTTCTCACAATCCACGATAAAACAGCCCATCAGCAATGCCGACAAAATTGCCCAGGCTTGTCATCAGAGGCAGATGAGGGTGCTGGTGAGATACCCAACACCTGCCCGGACTGGTAACTGTTTGGACAACCCAGGACGTGCGCACTCGCCTCGGGTCGTTTTGTTGTCATGTTGCACTTTGGTGGTGTGGGGTTCTGTTCTGTCCCCCTCGCAGAACAATGTGGAGAATTGTCAATGACGACAGGACAGGAGGTGGTATACCGCCGCCGTCAGTCTGCAGATGGTGACGCCTCTTGCCGAAGCACGCCTCTTTCGTCAGGTGTCTCTGAACAATTAATTCAGTGCGTCAACGATGACAGTCTCGGGGAAAACGAAGGACTGATGGCGGATCAGAAGGTCGACCTGGGTACACTTAAGCTTGCTTGCTCTAGTTATGCCTCTGATTTGGAGCTGCAGTCTATGCTCATGCGGACCTTATCCCTCGCCTATCCTCAATATCCGCTCCTATACCGTTCCCCTTGACGGTTCTGGGAGGATTCCAATCAAATGAGATTGACCGCTGCCGTTGACGGGGCGAACACAGCTTGACCAACTGGACTTGTTCAGTAGCCGCGGCATCATGGCTCGTCGCTGGCACAAGCGCCCACCTCATCGATCCGGGATGCCCATTCGATGAGAGCCCGAGGAACCAACAGAGTTGTGGAGGCGTTATGGATGATACCCAAGGGGTGGTCAAGTCAGGGAGTGCCTCGCACATGGCTGCACGCTGCTGACCAGAGGAGGAGCCGGAGGAGAGCAAAGGGCTGTAGACAGCGAGCCCTCTTCTGGAGTGGGTGCGCTGCACGTAAGCAGGAGGCGGCGGTAGCACGGTGACATACATCCATCAGGTGGAGGGGAGGGGGGCTAGGAGGCCATGAGGCTAGGAGGCCAGGAGGTGCCGGGGCCAATCGTTTTGGAAGGGACCGACGACGTGCGTGATCGTTTTTGATCCTGTGGCGTGGGGCTGGGCTCGACGTGTTGCAGGCGCATCCAGGGTCTGCAAGCTTCATGGCTGCCCACGCCCACGCCCACGGCGTCTGACCGAGACAACAGGTGTGAGCAACAAGCAGGTCCACCCACTGGGACTTTGGTACCCTCATTTCCGAGACACCCTTCTCGCCATAGCGCGTTCTCTGCATGATGGATGGACACGCAACTACGTGACCGAAACGGCCACGGGACGAAGTGTGTGATACCAGCACTGGTCCGCCACAAACGCACGTTTGGGGATGTCTTGATTTTTTCGCTTGGGCAGTTTTGCGGGATCCATCTATCAGAATGTGCCTTCCATGCCCATGCCAGCCGAGTATGCATGGTTTGCGCGCGCATTCTGCTGCAACAGAGGCAAGGTTCAAAGTTATGTGGGGAGAGAGGACAGGGGATCGCAGACCTGAAGCTCTCGCTCTCTCTCCCCAGTCCGGACTCACTGCCAAACCAAAACCCGAATAAACTCAAGCTCTGAAGAAAGGGGGGAGTGAGGGAGCGCCTGGGAGCGAGCACAAGACCCCAAGTCCTGTTACCCACGGAAAGTGAAAGTGTTCGTTCACTGAGGCACAAAATCAGAGTTCAAGGCACGTTGAGACAACCAGCCCAAGAGAGCAAGAGAGCTCGAGAGCCCAGGTGCGAGGAAAAAGACCAAGAAATCAGGTAAGAAAAAGACGACAAAAAAGAGAGTATCATCTTGCTCTCGAGACCCTAGACAGACCATCACAACCAAGATCCAGAGCCAAAGCGACGTACCGTCCCCGTGGGTGCCACAACTGCCGGCATGAGGGGCCAATACGAACGCGAGGGCAGCAGCACAGTTGACAGTGTGCAATATCACCAGAGTCAAACGGACGACGCTTACGATGAGACAGGAGCGCTCAGCTCCAGTCAACCCGCGTTCAGGAGCTTTCGATATGCTCTCTTCGGGCCCGGAGGGGCAAGACAACGCTGGATGATCCACAGCTGACTGGGGGTGAGGAGGACAGCGCCTGAGCACTATTCTCTGATCGTAACTGCCATGCAGAAGAACGGCAGAACAAACCTTGCTGCTCAGATGCCCAGGTCCCCTTTATGGCTCTCACCATCGTCCTTGAACGTGGTACTCCCCTCGCTCTCTCTCGCTCTCTCTCTCTCTCTCCAGTCTACATCAGCTCCTTCCCTAGACGTGTTGTAGAATCGTTTGGGGTATATAGTCGCTGAAGAGGTCTATTGCTGTACCCCTCTACTCCCCACACCACGACCTCGACCAGCATAGTGTAGACTCGATTGAGACGGTGCTGGACGCTCGACGACACATCTTTGGCAAGACTTGACATCTCCCCATTACTTTCGACAACGACCTAGTTCTCGTCCACCATCGTACACCAGACACGCCGCGCAGCTGTCATCTTCCCTCCCCGCTCTTTCTTCTCCTCTGTTCACTGCTCCGATGATGGCTGCCCAGCCCTACCCCTCCGGTGCCCAATACCCGGTCAGCATGTCGCCGACCATCGACACCCACCCCCGCAACAACATGTACCGTGCTGGACCGCAGAGCGCGCCCCTCATGCCGTTCGTGTGGCCATGAGCAGGCGCGGGGTAGGTGGCGTACTGCGGGTGAGCCGGCATGGGGGGCGCGCTCTGCGGTCCAGCACGGTACATGTTGTTGCGGGGGTGGGTGTCGATGGTCGGCGACATGCTGACCGGGTATTGGGCACCGGAGGGGTAGGGCTGGGCAGCCATCATCGGAGCAGTGAACAGAGGAGAAGAAAGAGCGGGGAGGGAAGATGACAGCTGCGCGGCGTGTCTGGTGTACGATGGTGGACGAGAACTAGGTCGTTGTCGAAAGTAATGGGGAGATGTCAAGTCTTGCCAAAGATGTGTCGTCGAGCGTCCAGCACCGTCTC
>PQXP01000266.1:0-38462 GCA_002973495.1 Apiotrichum akiyoshidainum
GGGGTGGGTGGCAAACCCAGGGACGGGCATCCAGGGCAGGGACGGCAGAACCATGCGCTCATTGTTCGCCATCGCAGCCGCCAAGCTCGCGATCCTCATCATCTGACATGGTATGACATGGGCATCTCGGACCGAGACGTGGGTGGGTGCTTCCGCAGCCCCTCGGCGTCGGCTTCGTCTCTCTCGCTGTGGCATCGGGAGGCACCGCCGGCAGCCTAACTGGCACAGTTGCAGTTGCAGTTGCAGCCGCTGGTATTGCCGCAGTTACTTGCTGGCACTGCTGCGGAGGCGCTGGCCGTCCCCAGCGGCGGCCCTTCCTGCACCAGGTCCTGTCCACCAGCAGCGGTCCCCGCAAAACAGTCTGAAATTCACCGTGATACGGCGCTTGTGACTGGTCGCCAGCGTTCGGCCGGCCGGCACGAAAGAGCGCCCACACTGCAGGGCCGTGGCCCCTACGCTGGCGCAGTTGTGCAGGAGCGCGATATGGGACGGCGAGGACCGGCACGAACAAACGTGCACGGCGCCGCCAGGACATTACTCGTCACTCGATGTTGTTGTTGCTGTAGGGTCTGGATTACTGCGCACTGCGATCAGCACCGCTGATGGGCTGGGCTCTGGAAGCCAATACCACTACGCGCGCGCGATGCGCCGCAAGCGCCGGATCGCCAGGCATCCCAGTCCAGCCTAGGGGACCCAGTAGCGAGCCCGCTGCCCACCGGGGACGTAGACGAGCACAGCGGTCAGCAGAGGATGCAAGGTGTTCATGTGATGCGGTTGCGCTGTCGTCCTGCTATGGCAGTCGGACGAGATGTCGGGATTCCTTGTCTCCGGCCGTGTTGCCGGCCGAGCACGGGGGGCGGTGGCGGTTGCCGGCTGTGCTGTTGGATGTTGGCTGTTGGCCGTTGGGTTCAGCTTTCAGCGTCGGATGTGCAACGCACGGGAATGTGTCTAGTTCGGGTTGAGCGCTGAGCGTCGGCCCGCCCACGTGCATGTACTGGCGCGACTTGCACGGCGAATGGACATCTGGACAGCAGGGGCTGCTGCCCAGCGGCCGAGCATTGTGGGCCTGTGAGTTGGAAGGCCTGCTGATCTGCGGCGGCTGACAGGTGTGTAGCTCAGAGGACAGGGATGTTGCGTTCAGAGTGGAGCGCGCACGTTAGCCCAGAAGCACCGTTGGGTAGTCGTCTCAGCGGGGAGGGAGAACTGGGGGGCCTGGTCTCTCTTGCTCTCGGCCTTGCGACCGTGTCCATGTTCGGCGAGCAGCGCGATACACGTCGAATTCCGAGAAATGGGCTGGAATGCAACTGACGTCGCGATCGCCCAACCGTTGCTTTCAGCATCGGGGCATTTGGTGTTCTCAGATTCGAGCGGCCCAGTCATCCTTGCTACCAGAGTGCCGGAGGGTCCTCATTGTGTCTTGGGGAAAGCGGAAAGGTCGGTTCGGGGTTGCTCCCAGTCTACTGGACGACACTGAGGCTGTTGGTGCTGTTGCTTTCAGCGTGTGGTGAAGGGCAACGAGCAATTGCGCCGACGTTGTAAAACGCCGTTTGGGGTTCTGCAGTATAGGCCAATGTTGCTGCCAAGGTGGAAGGTGGCATTTGGAAACGGGGGTGCGTTGCTTTCAGCGTCCAGAGGGTGTTGCTTTCAGCGTCCATTGCTTTCAGCGTTGGTTGCTTTCAGCGTACAGCGTACCGTATGCAGTGTGTTGTAGGGTGTACCTCGGCTCCGTGCTCTCGCCACGGCAACAGTACGCATGTATCTCGATGCACTCTAGAGCCGGGTCGACATGATATAAGAACCAGACTCGAGGTGCTGGCAAGACCATCAACTCGCAGCTCGAACCTCAACCTTCCACCCCAGCCCTACCCCAAACTGCACTCAACCCAGTAACRRYGWCCACCRAGAYCTACACTACCGAGGAGAACAAGGCCACGGTCCTCCGCTACTTTACCGAGTACTGGACCAAGGGCAACTCGGCCATTGTCGACGAACTCTGCGTCCCCGACTATCTCATCCACTACCCCATGCACGGCCCCGTCGTGAGTGCCCTCTAACCCACACTTTGTGTACTGACCGCCAGCGCGGCCGCGAGGCTTCCAAGAAGATGCTCGACGAGTTTCGCGTCTCGTTCCCCGACCTGACCTTTTGGGCCGTCGGGCCCCTCATTGCGGAGAACACGCCCGAGGGCGACTTTGTCTGCGGCAGGTGGGAAGGCGGCGGTACGCACACTGGGCCCGCGTTCGCGGACCTGCCCGTACCCCTCACGGCTGCCAACACCGGCAAGACGATGCGGTTCACGGGCACGACCGTGTTCCGGATGCAGGACGGCAAGATTGCCGAAGAGCTCGGCGAGGAGCAGGCTCTGCGCGCGTGCTCGCAGCTCGGCCTCGTGGGCGACATCCAGCACACGTAAGAGCTGTCTGTGTTTTTGTAGCCGGCAGCAAGAGTCGTGGTGCAGCGGTGCGCTCGCAGGGGCCATCTCGTATCGTAGAATCCAATAGCCCGCGAATGCAAAGCGTCAAGTGCAGAGGTGGGTGTACCGAAGCAGTGGGCTGGTATCGAGAAGAGATGACAGCAAGGTCAAAATGAAGAGGCCGATTTCTGTGGACCGGCCATAGCCGATAGCCGATACCAGGCTCACGGCTACGTCTTTATTTGGACGCTGCCCACCCCACCCACCACTCCAGGCGACCGACCCACTCGAGACCCACTCGACAACGAACGGAATGCTCTCTGCATCTGCATCTGCATCTGCATCTTCACCATACCCCACACTACAGACAGCGGTAGAATGACATCCGCAGCGTCCCGCAAGAAGGCGCAGGCACCAGCACCCGGACCAGCAGCAACACCGCACAAGCCAGCGCCGCGCATCGGCAAGGGCCTGAGCGCCTGGCAGGTCGTGCTCGGCATCCTGGTGCTCGCGAGCGGTTTCTACTTTTCCAACCAGAACAACAAGCGGCTGATGGCCAAGGTCCTCGCGGACGGTGGACACGGGGACGGACACGTCTGCAAGCACGGGCACGCAAAGCCCGCCGAGCCGGCGGTGGTGTGTCCGGTGCAGCCGGACGTGCGGGACGTCGGCGCCGACTGGGTGAGCTCGCAGGTACGAGCTGAGCTGACGGCAGAACCCGGCTGCAGATGTGGGAGAGACCAAGGCGGCGTACGAGCGCCTCGCTGGCGCGATCCGCATTGTGGGTATCGCACAAAGGCTGGGCGGTCTGACGGCAGCGCACAGAGACGTTTGACGACATGCCGCTCGACCCGACCGACACGCAGTTCGACGTCTTTTACGAGTTTGAAAAGTATCTCCAGAATACATTCCCCCTGTTGTGAGCTAAACGAAATCGGACAGAATGAGCTGACAGAAGCCACAAGCGTCTCCCGGTCGAGCACGTCAACACCCACGGCCTCCTTTTTACCTGGAAGGGCAGCAACCCGAGCCTCAAGCCGATTGTCAGTTGATACGGCCCGACAGGAACTGATGGCAGATCCTCATGGCGCACCAGGATGTGGTGCCAGTCAACCCCGCTACTGTCTCGCAGTGGATGCACGAGCCGTTTGGCGCGCATCTCGACGAGGAGGGGTGGGTGTGGGGTCGCGGCACGACGGACATGAAGTCGACTGTAAGCTTAGGACGCCGCGATCACAAGCTGACATCAGCTCATCGCACTTCTCAGTGCGGCTGAGAAGCTGATGACCGAGAACTTTCAGCCCGAGCGCACTCTGTTGTTCTCCTTTGTAAGCTAGAGCTAGTGAGATCTAGCTAACATCAGGGATTCGACGAGGAGATTGGCGGACCCCGCGGTGCGGCGCACCTTGCCGAGTTTATCCAGAAGCGCTACGGCAAGAATGGCGCCGCCATGATTGTTGACGAGGGCTTTACCGGTGTGGACGAGGAGTATGGAAAGCTGTTTGCGTGCGTCGGGCTTGCCGAGAAGGGCTGCTTCACGGTCAAGCTCTCGATCCTGACGCCCGGCGGCCACTCGTCGCGCCCGCCGCCGCACACTGGTATCGGTATTGCCGGTATGATGTTTGCTGCTATGGAGAACGCGCCGGGGCCGATCAAGCTCGAGGCGAGCAACCCGCTGCTCGGGTACCTGGAGTGCGCGGCGACGCATGGCGACATGGACGACAGCACCAAGGACATGGTCCGCTGCCCCAAGTGCTGGCCGCAGCTCGCGGACGAGCTGGCCCAGGACGGCGCGATGGAGCTGTTCCTCCGCACGACGCAGGCGATAACCATTGTGAACGGCGGTATCAAGTACAATGCGCTTCCCGAGGTACGCTGCCATGGAGCAGAGCCGCTTGGCTGACCCCAGTACCTCACCTCGCTGACCAACTACCGCACGGCGTTCTTCGAGACGTCGGACGACGTGCTCGACCGCCTCATTGGCGCGATTGCGCCTCTGGCCGCGCGGCTCAACATGACATTCGACGTGCTCGGCTCTCACTCCAACGTCGAGAACAACGTGATCCGCCTCGAGACGTTCAACAAGGTGCTCGAGCCCGCACCGATCACGCCGGCGGACACTGCGGCGTGGGACCTGTTTGGCGGCACGATCAAGCACGTGTTCCCCAGCGCGGTCGTGGTGCCCTCGGCCATGACGGCGTTCACGGACACGCAGTGTGAGTGGCAGCCGACGGGAGTCACTGACCGGCAGTCTACTGGGATGTGTCGCCGCACATTTACCGGTTCGCGCCTGCGAGTATGAAGCACATTCTCAACTTTCACACTGTCGACGAGCGGATCAAGCTCGAGGCGCACCTTTCCGCTATCCGGTTCTTCTACAAGCTGGTGCAGAACACGCAGGGCTGGCGCGAGGAGCAGTAGCGGGATCCCGTAGAGAGCAGTAGTAGTATGCATACAGGCAGTAGAGTATGCCTGTGGGCATGGCGTGCGATATTACGTAACATAAATCGTGACGTCATGTTATCACCCATTTCTCTGGTCTCGATCGTCGCGAGCCCCGCCTCCCATCGGCAAACTCTTCCACTCCCTCTTCTCATCTCTCACACATCTCTCTCTCTCTCTCTCTCTCTTTTGCCCATCCAAGATACCATCCAGCAGCTCATCACCATCACCACACCCAACGAAACCACCATTCGGCATGACGCCGCCAGCCGCTAGTGAGCAGCAATCTCGCCCCACTCCTTGCTGATCCTCCAGTTGCGGCCGACGCCCCCGCCCCCTCCCAGCCAGGACGCGAGCCGCGCTCGCGACATGACCGCCCGTGCGACATGTGTACGTGCCTAAGCCTCCAGGTATATCGGCGCGCGCATCGTATCTGACAAGCAGGCCGCCGGCACAAGCACCTCTGCATGATCCCCGTCCGCGGCGAGCCGTGCGTCAGCTGTGCAACGCGCAAAAAAGCTTGCACTTTTGACATGCCGCCAACGCAGCGCAAGAGAAAGCCCAAGGTCGATGCCGACACGGATCCGCTGCCCTCGCCGTCGGGGTCATCACAGGTGCGTTGATTGGCTGCAGACGTCCTGCGTAATGTTGGGAGGTGGCCGATTAGCTGACATTGCCAGGGACCTGGCGCGGCGTCGAGCTCGACCGCTTCTGCAGCGCAGCGCAAGAGTCGAGACCGCACCACAGCGTACCAGCAGCGTGAGGCGAGTCTCGCGCAGCCGCCCACTTCGGATCCAGCAATGTGGGCACACCTGGGCCATGGGCCTTTCCGGGTCGAGGCGGATCAGTCCCCACACAGTGCGCCTCGCCCAGCTATCCCGCTGCCGCAGCAGCCACCGATATCGCATGCGCCGGACATGGACGATCGCGTAGGTGGAGTGTTAAAGGAAGCGGGTCACTGACGCCAGGATGAGCACCCCCCGAGTCTCGACCCACAGGACGGAGAAGAAGAGGAGTCGCACTTTGTCGGCACGCGCGCGTTCTTTGGATTGATGCTCAAGGAGGGCGCAGACGGACACACTCCGGAGCAGCCGCGGACGACATTTGAGCGGCTCGCAACGCTGGCGTTCAGGCAGGTGTCGGCCGACCCGCGCCTACCAGCATACTTTATCAAGCACCCGTCTCTGCTGTACGGCCGCGGGCCGAGCTCGGCGAAGAACGCGCTCGAGGCAGTGTGGGACATGTGCGCTACTGTAGGCAGTAACATCCCGGCGCGCGCGATTGACAAGTGAGCTCTTTGGCGTGTTTCGAGCTCTCCTGACGTCAGACTCAAACGGGTTACGAGCCCCGCACTTCCGTTCATCAGCAGCAGGCGGCTGGACCTGGCGATTCGCTCAGAGAACTCGGGTCCACCAGTACCCTATGCTCTGCTAGCGGGAATCGTCGCGCACGCGACCATCTACATTCCGGATCTCGTCCCTATGCACAAGGAACTGTGGGGCCAGTCGCTTCTTGCACTGGAGGACGAGTATCGCCAGCCCCGCCTGCGCGTCATCCAGCTCGCCCTCCTGATTCTGACGTCGCGGCCAAACGAGAACACTGGCCAGAACGGCATAGCTCTTGCACGAGTGAGTTAAAATGTCCAGCTGCGCTAACTCTCAGGCGGTCGGCGCCGCGCACCTCCTCGGCCTGCACATCGACCCGACGCATTGGAACCTGCCCCGCTGGGAGCGCAGCGTGCGCAAACGTCTGTGGTGGGTGCTCGTCATTCACGACAAGTGGAGGGCACTGCTCCATGGTCGCCCGAGCAAGTGAGTTGGTGCGTCGATAGGTTCCTAACTCGGCAGTATCCACGGGAGCGACTTCAACGTCACACTACCGGCCATCCACGATGCGGACGCCGGCACCGACACGTCGCCCGAGGACACGCTCTCGTTTGAGAGCTTCATCGCGACGTGTCAGCTCACCATGCTGATCGAGTACGTTGGTTTCACTGTTGTCGCTCTGACCAACCAGCAAGCTGCTCAAGCAGTTCTACACCGTGCAGGCGATCATGCACCCCGCCACCGGTCTCACGCGCGTGGCTGGCCTCGAGGCCTTCAGGGCCGAGCTGGACGACTTTGAGCATTCCCTTCCCCGGGGCCTCCGACTGTGGCCCGACGAGAAATCTGGAACACTCCCAACTGGCGTCCGTGAGTGTTCTTCCCCGAGGCCCGAGTCCCCAGTACCGAGTACCGAGCCCCGAGCCCCGAGATCAAACCGCTTACGTCAGGCTCGTTCCAGGTATCCTTCTGTGGCATTCTGGTTGTCACAAACCGCCTGATTGTCGAGTCGATGACGGACCGCCCCGGCCCGCACACGGCCATGGGCCTCAACAACGCGCTGATTGCCGCCGAGCGCCTCGCCGACCTCGTACTGCGGCTCACGCCCGAGGACCGCATGCTGTTCTGGATGCCATGTGAGCTGTCTGGGTAGACTGAGCTAACTTTAGACACATCGTACCACATTTCGAACGGCGCGACGCTGCTCCTCCGCATCGCGCTCTGCGACCTGCACGGCGAGCTGCACGTGCGCGACCCCGCAATAGACTGCACGATCCGTCTGGTCAGATTTCTCGTGGACACGTGCCTCGAGCCGTCGTGGGACATTTCGCGCGCCGCGCTGCGGCGTATCGCCACGCCGCTGCTCATCGCCTCGCGCGAGCTGCCGCAGTTGGCGGACACGTATGCGGCTGTTGCGATCGCGCTAAACCTCCCGACACACAGTGAGCTCAGACTGCTGACTGCAGGGACATGGGGGACATGGCTGACGGCAGACAATGCGGCGACGGGCACGGCAGACCAGCTGCTCGAGAGCCTCGGACTAGGTGTCGGCCCCGCCGACTGGCTCGAGGCGGACCTGTCGTGGCTGAACGCCGACTTTATGGCGCCGTTGGGCGACGCGGGCGGATTGATGTTCTGAGCCCCTGCCGCTGCGGAGACGAGATATTGAGAGCATTGATACTCATTCTGGCTAGTGGAATTGCAGCGAGAGTAGCTGGCGATCCAGAGCAAGAGACTGTAGCTTGAACAAGCATGTATTATACTCAGCAAACGCAGCAGATCTTTGGCGTCTCTGAGATGTGGTGGGGATCAAGAGGTCGAAGTGGAAGCAGCTCGCCGCTGCCCTTCCTGGTTGGAAGGGGCGGAAAAAGTTGTCATGCTGCTTCCGCAGAACATGCTTTATACATCGTAAGGGAGTCGAACCCCTGCCGCGTCGATGGCAACGACGCATGATACCGTTTCACCAACGATGTCGCGATGCTTTGGGTCCTCGTCGCCATCTCTTCACGGCTCCTCTCTGCCACCCTCAGGTTACGTAATATGCCACGTGCCCTCCACTGCATTGGCCGCTTGCTCTCCACGTCCCAGGCAGCCTTTCGCTCGTCATCGTTGTCGCCATCACCAAAGCTCTGCTCACCATCACACACCCACACACCCACTCTATTTCACACCGTCGTACGACCACCACCCGCACAGTCACACCTGTGCTGATCCCGACCTTTCACCACTTGCCCTCACCCCCCACCAACACACCTTCCACCCACCCAACAGCAGCAGCAATGAGCGGGTAAGTGGAGGTGCCCACCATGCTCGTACGGAGCCGGAGCTCACACCTCGCAGAGTCAGGCGCGTCAACCGCCGCCCGCAAGCCGGAGCCTACACGCCCTCTCCGTCGTCGACGCCTGCGCCCGTGCTCCTCCCGCCGTCTGGCGGCGGGCCCGGCAGCGGCTTGGGCGCTATTGGCAGCGGCGGCAGCGGCCGCGGCACGCCGAGCTGGGCGACCCCGAACCTCGGCGGCGGGCCGGGCAGCGGCCGGCTGTCGCCGCCGGTGCGCTCTGGATCGGGTGCGAGCGGCGCGAGCCACTACTCGGAGTCGCCGTTCGGCGGCGGCATGCAGTCTGCGCCGGGCATGCGCACGGCGCACGAGCTCGAGGGACACAACGACGACCTGCTCAAGGGGTTGCTGGGCAAGGTTGACGTTCTGAAGAATGTGAGCAAATCGGCCGCTCGCGCAGGCAGGCGAGCTGTCAACCTCCCGGAGAGCTGGCCTCGCGTACAACGGCTGCAGGCAGTCGAGTCTCAAAGCTGACAACAGCTCACGATCGGTATCGGAGACGAAGTACGCGCGGGCAACCTCGAACTGGCCGGAATGGTGAGTCGCCTAGCTGGAGTAGTGTACTTGCAGCTGTGTGCTGACTCGCGCCCTCGCAGACAGACGACTTTGGCTCGACGTCCAACATTCTCAGCGGGACATGGAAGCGCATGTCGCGCATGGCGAACCGCCAGGGCTCGCACTGGTGCTGGTTCATGGCGTTCCTCATGTTTGTGCTGTGGATCTTTGTGCTCGTGTGGTGGTCGCGGCGGTAATGGAGCGGAGAACCGCGGCGAAACCGGCGGGAAACCGGCATCGAGGGGAGGGGAGGGGAGGACGCGGCCCAAAAACGGACCGGACGGCACGACATGGCACTGCCGGCACTGCGAAAGGCACCACATGGCGGAAGCGCACATCGCCCATCGCATGTGTGTATCGTGTATCGCGTATCGCACACCGCACGCCGCACGCCGCACAACGCACAACACAGCGGCCCGAGTCGTCGCCACCCACCACCACCAAACTGTACCACCATCATTGCACGCCCCTGTAATAATATGTATGCCCGGCTGGGCGTCTGGGGCCACGTCGGGCATTTGGGGCACTTCGGGTTACATTTGGGGCACTTCGGGTTACGCATTGGAGTTACGCATCGTTGGATGGCCAGGTCACGCGCGCGCACTGCGTGGCTGGAACTGTAGATTCTGGAGGCTGATGCTGATGGCGTACGTTGCCTACTGATATCCCTGCCCGCCGCCTGCGATGCTTCACTGCGGCGTGAATTGTGAGGCGTGGCGGGCGGCGTCAACTAACCACCTCCACTGATCTCGCTCGTGCGGCCATGACCGCTCTGTCGGGCAAGGGGCAGATGGCGGCGGGGACCGCTGCGGGGGACACTACCCCTGCGACGGATGCTGCGATTGCTACTGCTGCGGTTCTTGCGCTCGTCGGCTGGATCTTCGGGTGTGCCGATACGTGCTTGGAGGTCGCACGACCCAGAGACAGCGACAGAGCAGGCGGTCTCGCGCCTGTTGCCAATGCGACCAGGCTACACCGCAAGACCTGACTGAATACTCGGCAGAGAACCTTGTGTTGCTCTGTCGGACGAGGGCGAGGGCACGGTGGAGTTTATACGCCCGCTGCCAATGTGGATGTACATGCCGATGACCAACATGCAGACGCAGAAGCAGCAATCGCTCCCGAGGCGCTCAGGAACTATCTGGGGAGCTTGCCAATATTCGCCGAACGTTGACAACAGACAAGGGTGATATCGATCGCGATGAACCGAAGTGTGGTGGCTGGGCCTAGGACTGGAGGACGTCTATTCGAGCTTGGAACTCTGAGCCTCGAGCCAGGGGACGAGACAGGGGAAAGGAGACGCCGGCTTGTGCATATCTGTGGTCCGAGATTGGTCTTTCAGACACGCCCTGCCAAGGCGAGGAGAAGGTCGCCGATTTCAGGACAGCTTCTCGGCTCCGCAGCCGATAACGATTTCGACTTTCCAAGCATCACTCGTCCGGGCCCGGCTCCTGCAACCTTGGGATGATGGGCAGTCCCTTCCTCCTGAGCGTGGCACTTGAACTTCAGTCGCTCTACTGCGAGCGTTACTCAACTCAGCCGCCGGGGGCGTGGCGGGGTTGGTGGGGGTGTCGGTCGAAAGCGACGGTCGCGCTCTGTATGGCCGCCGTTTGCCCCTCGTTCTGTGGATAGAGTGCTCGTACGGATCTGCAATGCAAGTGCCACCATGTGTGCAAGTCTCTTCATGTCCAACAGTGCATTCCCAACAGTCTACAACAATCTGGTACTTTGGCAGTGGCAGTGGAGGTAACGATTCCGCCAAACGCCTGTTGCGTTCGAATATGGGCAACAGGGTCATTGCTTCCCCAGGGTATCTACTCTTGATAATTGCACTCGAGCACCTCTGGTATACTGCCCAACAGTGTCCATTGTCAGCACAATAGCAAATGGCGGCGCCCCCACTCTGGCGCTGCTGGCTTTGCCTTGTTGTTTCATCACTGCGTCTCACAGCCGTCCTGGCGGACATGTGGGGTGCGTGGCGCAGCGTATCCACCCGTATGTGCAGGGGACAGTGGGGACGAGCGCCTTGGTGTTCCTGGGCCAGAGGCGGCCGTTGAGCGGTGGTCCTCAATCATGGTCGGAATCGGGGTCATGGTCCAATAGTGGAACTGGCGCAGGAGGCCTGTGTAGCATGTCAGCTTGTGGTCAAAGTGAATTTCAGATTTCAGGCTCGCGCCGCGGTTACTACTCACGAACTGCAGCGTTCTGGTTCTTTGCAGACGCCGGGGTGGGGGATATGGGGCCGGGTGCAGAGCTGGCTGAGATGCTGCGGGCGTGGTGGACGAGGCCAGCGTCGAGCGGGGTGTGGATGTCGTGGAGAGCAAGGGTATTGGCAATAGTGCGGGGTGCAATGTCATCGGATGTGGATGTGCGGCACGACGAGGGGGAAGATGAAGGGGCGGAGGAGTCGGGGGAGGAGGCGCCCGAGGAGGGAGAGCGGGAGTGTTCGAGGGCGGTGGGGATTGAGGAGGGAGGGGAGGAGGGAGGCGACGGTGCTGTCGTGGTCGGTGAGGTCGTAGGAGAGCGCGAGCGGCCCGGGCGTACAGAGCGGACCGACTGACGGATGTTCAACAGCGGCCGCCTTGCTGACCCTGGTGACGACGTCGATGCAACGCGGCGGAGATCGATCTTGTCCTTGAGGATCTCACCAACGAATGGCACGTTCATCTGCACGGCGACAAACTCGTGGGTGGTCTGGGAGAGACCGTGGAACGGGATATCTCTACCAAAGAGAGCTATCTGAGCCTTGAGGAATGCACGCATGAGCTCGGGCTGGTCTCGGAGGAGAATGTACAGCATTCCGTGCGGCTGGATGTCAGCCGTGTCCGCGCTTTGCCGTAGCATGAGACCGTTTCGTGTCGCGTCGGGTCGCGGGGGCTTGCACTCACCTTGACATGGGCCACCTTGCCACCCTCTGCCTCGACGAGAGCCTTGAGCGCTCCGAGTTGACATCTGATGCGTGAGCTCTGTACTCTGCAAGGCAGCTCGTCAGCTCACATTGTCCAGGTGTACACATCCTCGGTGGACACGGGCCGTCCGTTCACGGCAATGTCGAGGCCGGGATGGGCGCAGACTGCCTTGCCCGCCTGGACCGCGGCGCGGACACGGCGGTAGATGCCGACGGGGTCGCCCATGTGGTATGCACAGGACACATTGCAGTAGTCTGCGGGTGGGAACGACTCGGCGCCGACGAGGTTTCTTGTTGCCTGTGGATGGTCAGCATCGCGCCGGCCGGTATGGGTGTTGTCGCTGGCTCACGTCGTCCCAATTGGCGTAGCAGTACACCGGCGGCTCGTCGCGGGGGTCCATCGTGCCTGGCGGCGGCGTTCGCGAGATAGTGTGGGGTCGAGATAGGGTCCGAGACGCGGTCGTGACGAAAGTTGGAATGGCAGCAGAAAGTCGCCTGCAGCGGCTGTCTTTGGAGGTCGAGTGAATGGATAGAAGATAGAGGCGATGGGGGTCAAAGCTTTGAGACCAAGCTTTCGCCCTTGGTTATCTATTGCTATTGACGACAGCGCGTGGGGGGGACCGAGATCTCGAGGTCGAGCGCTCAACAGCCGCGGGAACCGCCCACTTCTGGACCACTGCCCAGA
Organism: Apiotrichum akiyoshidainum; assembly: GCA_002973495.1. Taxonomy (NCBI): domain Eukaryota; kingdom Fungi; phylum Basidiomycota; class Tremellomycetes; order Trichosporonales; family Trichosporonaceae; genus Apiotrichum; species Apiotrichum akiyoshidainum. Next base: position 12,661 of record PQXP01000266.1, read on the forward strand.
CTTTTTTGGCTGGAGGCCCCGCGTTAAACGATTCTTGGCATTGCGAGCCTTTGCTCATGTGACCCTGCCAAAGCTCGTGGGCCGGAATATGCAATGTAGCGGTCCCACCCGCTTCTCCCCAGGGCGTCTTGTTTCTGGCTGACTACATCCACAGCAGACGATACTCGATACACGATCTGATCCCCCGCGGCCGGTTCCTGCTCGGCGCGCGGATCAAGATGAGCGCAAGGGCGCGGCTCGGTGGCTTTCGCGACCGTGCTTTCTTTTGCCGACCGGATGTTGGCACTTCATGTCATGGTTTTGCTTTGGCTGACTGAGCAACAAGTTGTCCCGCGACCCGGGGAGCACGCATTACTCGGTCGTCTGTTGATGACAATTAATTTCACAACGCGTGATATTTGAACGTGCATCATCCTCGGAAGCTCGGAAGCTTGACGCAGGGCAGCCCAGGTTGTAGCGAGGCAGGGAGGCGGGGTTTGGCGACCAGCCCTGCACCGTCAGTGCCAATCTCGTCCTTTATCCTTGACGAACAGCTACCTTTGCCTTGCCCTTGCACTGGTATTTGGGTATCTGTGGAATATGGTCTGCGTTTGTCAGCTGCAATTGATATCCAGACATCCGCCAACAGGTGTGAAGAGGAACGAACCATCATGTTGCACCGACGTCACTCTTCGCACAGCGAGCCTCAGAATAGCGTGAATGCGCGCACCAGTACGGCCGTGACGTTGTTGTCACCAGATCACAGTCACATGCTAGGAGCCTTCGCGCATCTCGGTCACTTCTAGTCTCGGATACGGCCTTCTCACTGCTGTAGCTGTGCTGCCTCGCTTCCGAAATAGACACCTGCTACGTCTGCTGAGCAAGCATGTGTTTTGACCCACCACGGACGCGGTACGTGGTGTGAAGACGCCTCGTGAGTACGTGAGTCACCCAAACACACGCGTGTTGATCCGGCCGGCGGTAGCGCATGCATTCGCGGCGCGCTCTGAGGATGAGTGGCTTCGCCTCGCATGTCATCGCCGGCCGATGGACTCGCCCGGTGGAGATAGCACTTCCGACTGCTCTGACACGCGTCATGTAGGACGCCATTCTCGCTGCTATCTTTGTTATTGTTGTCAATCAAAGCCGCGGACTCGACGGCCGGAAGCTCTAGTACGAGACGGCCTGCGCTCGATTGCCGCTCGATACCTTGTGGCTAACTCATCAAGGCGCTGAGCTCCAACTGTCAACCGACGGCTTCCGCAATAACCAACATATGCGACACAACTAAGACCTCGAACCGAGCAGCTACAGTTGCTCTCCTGAGTGGATTGCTGGCAGCGATGACCCAAGCTCTCCCTCCTTCTGGGAAGCCGCTCTCGGCCGACAGAAGACCGTTCGAAGTTGAGAGACTCCTTTTCGAATCCAGGACTCTCCACGGTGTTTATTGCCGATGGGCTACATCTTGCCCTGCATTCGGGTCCAGCGCCGAGGCGACACTCACGAGTGTTGTCTATTGTAGCAGTCTAGTCGAATATCCACATGAGAAGTTTGCAGATACTGCACAGAAAGTAGACGAAAAGATTGGCGATGTGTCGGCCAGCAAGTGCGGCCAGCCGGCCTGGGTCGTTGGGTCGTGGAGGGCTGACCTACCTCAGTCAGGATATTTGCCCTCTTTCCATGGCTTCTTGGTTGCAGTCCCATAGGAATGCGGCCGCTTTCTCCCTGAGAACACCCTCATTGACCAGTGGTGACACTCCCAGCTAGCTCTTCACATTGCCTGTGGCTCTACGGCTTGCACACACCACTGCACGAATGGTTCTAATTCAGCCAGATGGCGGTTTTGCGAGTGGGTGCCCTCATTCGCTCATTCGAGTTGTCTTTCAAACCCCACACAGATACACTTATTTGCCTGAAGCTACTCCCTAAGACCAGTCAGGCTCTTCTGGGTATCGCTCTGGCACCCCCTCAGCATTCTCACGAGTACGAGAAAAACACTGCAACACTTACCGGGGTACGGGTTGCACCCACGACCCCCCTCTCTTGTTGACATCTCACGGATGATCTGGGCAAACGACAGGAAGGCTACCCGAACGCGTTTGTTTCTCTTTGCCCCAATATATGATGAGATTCGTGAAGCGGGATGTGTAGCCACTGAGGCCTGGCGAGAGGCGGCCCTGCTCACACCCCAGGCCGCTTCCCCAACTGTCACTGTTCTCATTCTGAGCCCTCTTGAGGATAGAAGGGATCGTCACGGAGACAGTGGGCAACTTGAGTCACCTCCCGAGTTCGTCACGACAGACATGCTCACGAGCTCACGACCACGAAACCACGAAGACGTGTCCTCCACCTCCACCTACAGTGCCGTAAGCTATGGTGCGCCAAAAACAGCGTTTGATAGTGTAAGCGGGGCAGTGCTGTCCTTCTCAACCTTCTCACACAGCCCCCGGACTCGAAACCCATCCAGTGCTGATCCTCCGGCCGCGACAGAGTTAGATGTTATTGATCCGTCGGGATTCCAAGCATACATTCTCATCGTCGGGGGCGCTGTAGAAGAATAAGAACAGGGCGGCCACCATTCTTGAGTTGACTGCTGATGTGGAATAGCGGTGCCAATGAACTGGGGTAGACACCGCCATCGGTCACCACGCGACCGGAGGAGAGCTCCGACGGAGCAATCTTGACAAAGAGATTCTGGAACGCGACCAGAGGAAGACGCGAAGCCAAGACTTTTTGGGTATCTGGTTGTTGGTGTTGGACGTTTCAGCGTTTAAGCTTGTACGGGGTTTCAAGACGAGATCTCACACACATGACCTTGTTCCCTGCGATTCTGATTGAGGAAAACACGTTTCGGCCGCGCGTTGGCTGGAGGACGGCATGAGCCATGTCGTCAGCAAATGATCCCTCTCCTACGCGCCGTGTCCAGATAAACTTCCCAGCGGGCGTTTCATCCTCAGAGAGATCATCGCCTTGCAACTCAAAGGGGGGGATGATGACGCCTGGGCGCGTGACGGCGTCGTGTGATGTACCTGGTACTGCAGGCTGCTAACAGAGACTGCCGCGGGACATTCATATCAGAACGTTTGAGGAGGCTCGGCGTGATCTTGACTGTCGTGAGGACCACCTTCCATCGGATGTCCTTGCTCTGGAATAGCACAGCTCGAGATCTTAACTCTGTCCGGAAAACTCACCTGACTGCTGTTAGGGTGGAACAGCGGGGGAAGATAAGATACTATTGTTTCAGAACGTTCTTGGGAAGGAGGTGGTGCCACGCACGGACAATCTCCAGGTCTATCATCGATGCCGCTTTCCGCACATCCCCTGCTCACCTGGTACCAGAGAGATCGTTCTCACACACCTCACCATTCCGCTGGAACCCGTTGAGCCCACACTGAGGGTTGTGGTTTGTTGGCGCCCGGCGAGGAGGTCTTGGACGAGGGAACGGAAAATGTTCAGCGCAATAGACCTTCCCCTTTCCATCGATACTGTCGAGGGCGTCGTGGGAGTGGTTGTCAACGAGGTCATGGGGGCAACGTTCTCCGACGGGACTGCTAAGGCAGTGGGGCGGGGTTGAGTCCATAGACGCAGGTGGACTCTCTCCGCAGACTTCAGCGTGAGCAGCACCATCTGCTCCTCGACAACCACCTTGTCCCAGCGAACGATGGGAAGGATTGATCCCCTCCAGAATGACTTAAAAGAGGACCGAGTTGGACCTCTTTCAAACAGACAACAACTCCTCTCCTCCTCACACAACAGCTCTCCACACCCTCACAACTCGTCTCCTGAGCCCAGCCACCACCGCATCTATCTGCCACAATGAAGTTTACCACCATCTTCGTCTCGCTCTTCGCCACTGTCGCCCTCGCTGCGCCTGCTATCAAGTCGTTTGAGGCCCGCAATGACCTTGACCTCGGTGAGCGCTCCTTCGATAACATCGATGTCTACGCCCGCGACGCCAAGGCCAATGCCGACGACGGCTACGAGACCGACCTCTCGGCTCGCGAGGTCGCCGACATGGCTGCTCTTCTTGACAAGATTCCCGAAGACATTCTCCTGAGCGGCGAGGCGGCCACCAGCGCCTGGCTCGCCCAGAATGGCGGTGGCGCTCTCGACAGGCGCGACACTTCCGAATTGGAGGCCCGCTGGCCCTGGGACTGGAAGTGGGTCAAGTGCGCTTGGGCCATTGGCTCCAACCTCCCCTACGCTCGCATCGTAAAGATTAAGAAGATTGCGACGAAGCTCGGCGGTCTCAACAATGTCGCCAAGGCCATCGTCAAGTGCGGTCTGAACCGGCGCTGTCTCGCCGACAAGGGTGGACAGGCCCTCCTCGAGATTGTTGACCTCATTTCCGGTTACAAAGACATCAAGGACGCCTGCTTCTAAGCCTCTCGGATGGTGTCATTGTGAGTCCGCGAGTCTGGAACCTTACTGACATGCWGSWSCWGCAAYRWCAGCAAGAACAGTGAAGCGGGGCAGGCGAGGCCTCGCACAATTCAGAAGTGGGCGGTGGATAGCTGGTCTGTCCCCCCCAGCCAAGTTCTAGTTCCAGTTCCAGTTCCAGTTCCAGTTCCAAGTCCCCATGCAGATCTGCTCAAAACACTGCGACTGCCTACTATACGAATACTGATCCTGCTGAATCGGCTCCAAGGCTTGGAAGCAGTAATAACATTTGTTACTGACCGTCGTGAATGCATTTTGGAGGCGAGTGCGGTCAGATCGTGCGGCCTGTCCGGGGTGCACACATCAGATGCTGTTAACGTATCGCTGAAGGCACTGCCATTTCCTCGGAGTCTTGTGCGCGTAATTATTCTGATTATTATGAATGCATGCAGCCACAGCCACTTAGTAGTCGCACCTGTGTTTGGTAGCAGTTCGAATCGCAGTGGAAAACGAACAATGTTGGAGTCGAGCCGTCCGTTAGATGGCCAAGGCGGCCACAGCAGCGCCAGCGATGACAGCCGCCACAGACCAGGAGAGGGGCGAGGCAGCCGACTTTGTCGTGGAAGAAGGCGCAGAAGCGCTGCCAGTGGTGGGGGCGCTTGACGTGGTGCCAGCGGCGGCGCCAGGACTGGTGACAGAGGCAGCAGCGCCGGCACCCCCAGCACTGTTGCCAGCGGCAGCACCTGCACTCGTACCAGCGGTGGCTCCACCAGCCGCAGAGTAGCCCGAGCACTGGACTCCCAGGACGAGGTAGGAGGCAATGTTGTTGAGCATGCTCATGCAGACCTGGCAGGACGAGCCGTAGGCCTCAGCAGTCGGCTGCAGGTGAGTACTGGTCAGACGGGGGGGGGAACGCACGTTGTCGCAGATAGTCGCCAGGCACTCGGACGGAATCTTACCGCCGGTGTACAGGTGGGTCATGCAGTCCGCGCTGATCGCCGAGGCGGCGTTGAAGCACATCATCTCGCATGTGGTACCCTTGTAATCGGTGATGGCAGCGGAGGCAAAGGCGGCGAGGACCAGGGGGGCAACGGCGAGCAGACGAACCATGATGCGAGAAGTTGTGTGAGGGGTTAGTGAGGCAGTCAAGACGCTCCGCTTATGTAGTTGGGGTCTACGAGCTCGGAGAATGGTGACTTGCTGGGCGCGTCCTCTGATGAAGTCGGGTCGCTTCCTGAGACCGGGGTGGGCCTAGAGAGCTTAGTTTCCGAGTTTCTGACTATCGGGAGGATCTGGACACGGAACTTGAGCACTGGGAAGGACCGTGCTGATGTGTCAAATGCGGCCACGGCCGCTCTAGCGAAGCGACCAAGCAGTAATCACTGGCCACGAGAGGGGCCAGCGGCCACACTTGCTCATGGACATGGACGTCTTGCTGGCGCAAATCAGAGCCGCTGCTTGGCAGTACTAATGGGAGCAGCAATTGAAGTGGCGGAAGCAGCGGAATGACCGGGACCAGGAATAGCATCGTAGTCAGCCTCGGAGTCACTCGTCCAACGGCTCCACGCTGCTAGCATAGAGTACTCTGGTACTGATCCGGAGGGCAAGGTGGGTCGTGAGGCCGGCCTATCGTTTTCGTCTGACAGTCTGCTGAAGAGCAACGACATGCCTTGTGTTCTGTTCCAGGTGCGGAATGGAGGGGCAAGCCTCGTTTTTGGTGCACTCAACAGACGCAGTCACCTGGAACAGAGGACCCGGAGAGTCCACATAACAAAGGAAGCTACTCTTGTGCCTGTGGGAGAGGAGCCATGTGGGTGCAAGCCAAGGAATCGGGGAACAATAACAAGTGGCTCAGCACTGGTGTCGGACTTTGTGCCGCATGGACGTGTCAGCGAGAGCCGAAGTGGCTTGGCACTGGCTAGTGCTTTTGTCTTTCCAACTACCCAGGCAAAACCACTCATTTCGGGAGTGGTAGCTACTCTGGACCTGCTGAGTGGCAGATCCTGGCAGAGAGTTCAGGCAGCCTGCGTACAGGTGTTACAGTCAGCGTCTTATAGCTATGAAAGACAGCAGAGCGGCCATACATGGTTTCACCAACTGCAGTACATATATTCGGAAAGGAACCGACCGGCTGTGCTGGAGGCCCAGCGTGGCAGTTTGAGGCGAGCCCGAGCACCCATTTTGCGGCGCGTCACCGTCCTTATCCACGGTTTGCTTTGTGTCTTCCATGTTTGACGCCCGTAGGCACAGAAAATGGCCAACCCAGTCATGGTCTCTTCTCCGGCCGCCATCCTGTGCGTGCTCTCCGGGGTGGATAGGACAGACATGCGACAAACCCTGAGGGACGGCAGGTTCGACAGGTACCCGGTCGCCAGCGGATCTGGGAAACCCGCCGGGGTGCGACAGGCAGCCGATCGCCACTGATCCCAGGAGTGTTCTGCGGCAGAACAGTGGCTGGAATGTCCTTCTGGTGACTGGACGGAGACAATGGTGTGGTGGGCAGGCGAGGATGGTGGCTGTCCTATCGGTTGGCTCAATCGCGAGCCGTGAGCACAGGCAACCACTTCCTTTAGTGCATCAAGTCGCAACAGAATGAAACGATGCATTCTCAATTACTATGTAGCGGCCCGTCCGTCTCTGTCTCTACCCACTCTCTGCTCCTGTACTCGATGTTGAACATGATGAACTTTGCTCGGAAAACTCGTACAACCCCCTGCTACACACAACTGCCTGGCACAACTCGCACATCTCTCTCTCTCTCTATTCTTTCTCTCTCTCTGTCATCTTCTTGTCCATTGTTTACGAGTTGTCCGCGCAGCTAAAAGGCGAAGTGACGGCGCCGATCTTGTACGCGTCAATGATCGACTTGACACCGGCAGTGGTTCCGCCAACGAGCACAAACGAGCCGAAGATGACGAGGAACCAGTTGAGCGCAGCGAGGGCCCAGAACTTTGCGGTGGGGTCGGTCTTGCGGCGCGCCCAGTTGTCGTGGAGCCACATCCAGCCGTTGAACTGCATACACATGACGGTGCCGAAGAGCGAGCCAAGGAGAACGACAAGGGAGCCAAAGAAGGGGATGGACTCGGCGAGGATAAAGGCAACAAAGGTGCAGGAGCCAACGACCGAGAGCCAGACGGCCCAGTGCACAAACGAGTTCTTGGTCAGGTGCTCAGAGCCGCTATGGCCGTTAGTGCAAGTTTCAGGTGACAACCCAAGACACTTACCGGAGGAGACGGACGAAAATGAGCTTGGAGGCCGAGTGGCAGTAGATGATGACCGAGGCGAAGAGGCCCGGAAGCGCAATACCGTACGACACCTTCTTGAGCAAGTGTCCAGCCGAGCCAAGAGCGGGGTTGCCGAGGTACTGTCCGCAGTAGTAGTAGACGACGATACCAATGGTAAGATAGGTGGAAATAACGATCGACTGGCAGGTAAAGAGCGACTTGTTGAACTGGCGGGGGTCCTTCATCTCCGAGATCTGGGCGCGTCAGCGGGTTGGCCCACCTCTTACAAACACTCTGAACTCACAACACCGAAGAATGCAGGGGTGCCGCAGTATCCGACTGTACTGTCAGCTAAGGATACAGCCATGTAAGCTCACAAATAACGGTGGAGATGGCCGAGATACCCTCCCAGAAGGTGGCCGACTTGAAAGCGGTAATGTTCTTGTCCCAGGGGCCCGTCTGGGGGGCGGCCGAGGGACGGTCCTGGACTCCGACACCGATGGTGACGATGAGGATGGCGGTCATGATAGAGACAAAGCCGACAGTGCCGACGATGGAGATCTTGTTGAGGGTCTGGACCGAGGCGAAGAGGAAGGTGCCGACCGCGGCGACGACGACCCAGGCGACGGTGCAGGTGGCATGGTCGGTGAGGGTGTTGAAGGCGATGGCGATGGGGATGAAACCGGCTCCAGTGATGGAGATCATGAACGAGGCATACATGAACGAGAAGAGCTCGCGACCCCACTTGCCCGCCAGCACGTAGCCGACGTCGGCCATCGAGTAGACCTCGGGGTGGTTACGCTTGAAGGTGCCGACCACATAGTCGGACCAGGTGGTGAGGAGGCCAATGAGGAAGATGACTGGGGTGTTAGCTTGCAAAGGAGATACAGCTTACGAAGTGCACCGGGGACACCGCCGACAGCGGAGAGCGCCGTGGGCATGGCGAGGACACCGAGGGCGATCTGGGTCTTGAGGAGGACGACAGTCGCCTTCATCCTACACGTTAGCGTCCGCTACCTACTACGTAGCCGTAGCCGCATGCGAAGCCGCCCCGGCTGCCGGCAGCGAGCCGCCCGCTACCGCTTCGACGCTACTCACCATCCCATGGACGTGTAGTGGACGTGGCCCTCGCCCTGGTTACCAAAGACGGCATCGCCCTCGGCGCCAGAGCCGGCGTCAATGTCCTTGGCGTCGGCGTAGGCGGTATAGGCGCCCTCCTTGCCCTGCTCGTAGTCCATTGTCGCCATTGAAAGAAAAAAAGTTGAAGAGAAGGCGAGCGTGGAGAGGTTGCGATGGAAAGAATGGGCTGGTTTTGCGGGGTATACGCTGGGACTATATGGGGCCGACGAATCGGTGGTTTATCTCTAGTCTGCTGCTCGTTGTTTTGCCAACCTGGCGCGAGCGCGTACGCGTACAGGATGCGGATCTGGTATCTGAGCCCCATCCGCCCCATCAGCCACGCTCAGGTCTGCGAGTCTGCGCAATCGGGGTAGGGACCCCCGAACAACAATAGACAGGTGGGGCCCACGGGGGTTGTCCCCTCGTCGGCAGACACCTGACCGTGGACGGTACCACCTGGCGAGGTTGACGATCTTTACCGGCCGGCTTGTGGACACGGGTGGCTTGTTCTAATCTAGGGAGCAGCTCGCATGCGCTACGGTCCCTCCCCCTTCCCCGGAATCCAGGGCGCCGGTGACTGGTGCAATGTGGAGCAGCAGCGTACGGCGTGCATTGGTGATATCAGCGGGGGTAGGAAGTACGTCGCATGTAGTTCCAGATCGGGCAGGCTGGCGGAATGGAGAGCACGACAGGAGATGGACCAAGGGGGGACAAAGGCCGCACTGGCGAGGAGACCGACGTTTGCGGTGTGCACCAGGCCCGCGGCCCGCGGCGGTGCCCGACCATGCCGCCCAGGCGAACAGCAGCCCGAGCTGGCGGCGATTGCCCACCTCCGCTGCAGCCGACGCCGCCAGTCTGATAAACGTGTCGTGCCGAGAGACCCTGAGCGTGGCAGGAAATTTGGGTTGGGATCTTTGGCTTGCTCTCGTCTGCCAACGACCAATTGCTGCGCGCGTCGCCTCTTGGCTTCATCTTGCTTGCACTGGATCTTAAACGTAAGCGCTCGGCAGAGGCAGAGAACACGAGACGCCGTTGAGACAGGTGCCGTCCAGCCCCACATCAAAGCCCTGGCTATGCTTGACTCGTATCTCGGCCATTGGTCGCGCGGCGGTGGAGCGGCCGCTGCAGTGCGGCACCGCGCCGAGTTGACGAGTTGCAGCAATCAGTGCCGAGCTCCGTCCGGCTGCAGTGGCATGTACATAGGCGGAAGGGGACTCCGGCTGGCGCGATAGCGCTCCCCATCATCGGCTGGGACATCTGCTATCTTCCCCTCAGGTTCTCGGTATCTTGGGCTCTCGGTTGAAGCGGGCGAGGTCCTAGTGCAGCAAGAGTGCGCCTGTAGATGTATCGCATAGCCAGCCACGGCGTATATTTTAGCGGGTGAAGAACAAGCAACAAGCCTGCACCCTTCGGTGTTGTCTTGCACCATTCCCCGCCGACCCCGACACTGTGGGCCCAGGCGTCGCCACATTGAGACCGCGTGACCGCTCCAACGGCAGTGGCGATCGAAAGTGGACACCCTGCGAGATCTCGAGTGGCGGCGCGAGCAGATGAGCTGCTCGCAAATGGCACCATCCCCGTGTGGCAGGAACACATCCGCGTCACAAAGGGTGCCCCAGTGACTGCGCCCCACGGGCGCGAGGCGGGGTTGGTGCGGGGACGTGACGAGAGGGAAAGGGAGTGCGGCAGTGACGACGACGACTCTGGCATGCTGAGCTGCCGACCGCATAGTGTGCAAGGGGTGTGGCGAGATTGGCGGCGCGGGTGCGGCACCGGCATGACGACAGTTGGCGGGCGCAAGTGCCACTCTCAGCGACGTGGCCTCCACCTCACCGGTGTTCCCAGTGTTGTGACAGTGCTTCTCAGTGTCCTTTTAGTCTGTGAGACGATATGCGAGTCCCCCACGACTGCTCCGAGTGCGTGAAAATGTGAGTTTGTTCAAGGACGAGTAGCATGATAACGCTGCGCTTTTTTCTTGGGCGAGCACACTGTACATGGGCGATGCTGCAGCTCCTCTCCACACGCTCCTCGACTAAGAACATTTTGCATAGTTTCCGACGCGGAAGCACTGACTGAGACTCAGCAGGCCTAGCCTCTACCAAACCAGCAGCAAAATTGAGGTCGCAAGCTCGACCTTGACCGAAAGACACAGTCTGACGGCCACAAGACGACGATACCGACTTGATTTCAGTAGCTAATGCCTGTCAGCCAACGGCAGTGAGACCAACCACCATGCGCTGATGAGAAACAACACTTACGTGATGCCGAAAAGACTCTTGAGGGAATAGGCAGCGCGCTCGTCGGCAGAGTACTGACGGTCGGGTTGCTTAAGAATCCACCGAACGAGGGTGTCGATTTCCTCACGGGTGCGCGGGCCGGGCGCGGGAGCCTTGTCCTTGTGCGAGTAGTTGTAGAGAGCGCGGTGGAGATTAGGGAACTCGGGTTCGGTGATGTGGTCCTTGAGCGCCACAACGTCGGTGACCCAGGTGGGCTGGGGCCGGCTGTACTGCATTGTGGCAAGGAGGGTGTTGGAGAAGATGAGGGCTGTGCGGATGTTCGTTGAGAGGGGGTCGTCTATGGCAAGGATAGCTGACGATAGACAGGGAGGGAGGTTGGGGGCTGGGAGGGGGGGGTTGGGTAGAGAACCACCTTATGTACTGACAGAGGGACGACACGTCGTCGCTTTCTCATGGGCCCCGGGACGACCATGTCCTCGTTGGGCGTTATGGACAGAGGCGATGATGGGCGTCTACCCACCTCGTCTCCAGACACACCGAACCGATCCCGCTTCTAGATTCCATGTGAAATACATATCCTCGGCGCCTCTGAGGGATGTGTGTACAATGCCAGTATAAAGGAATGGGTGGGTGTGTCGCCGCCACCACACGGCCGTGGGTGGGTATAACGAGCTCGCCGGGAGATACAGCTTGCTTGCTGGCGACAGAAGACGGTGATTAATAGTTGTCTGCGCTACCGGTACTGATGACTGTCAGACGACTACAGATCCAGCACTCCAGAGGAGAAACTTACGGCGGGGAGAACATGCACTTGAGGTCCTGGGCGGCGTGGAGCTCGCGGTGTGTCTCGGAAAACTTGAGCGTCCACATGACGAGGGCGTCAATCTCCTCGCGGGTGCGGGGGCCGGGGGCGGGGACCTTGTCCATGTGTGCGTAGAAGGAGACGGCGCGGTGGAGGTTGGGGAACTCTGTCTCGGTGACAAAGCCCTGGAGCTCGACGACGTGGTGGACCCAGGTCTGGGACTTTGCAGACAGCATTGTGATGAGGGGGAGGGGGATGGGGATGGAGATGAGGATGGAGATGAAGGGGGAGAGTGTCGACGATGGCTACTACATGTACTACAGTGTAGGCTGCTGGACGTGGTGGTCCAGTGTCGGCGATGGCAGAGACAAAGAAAGCGATAGGGAGAACCCACTCTTCGGACCGGGGCCAGACACGTGATCGCTGTCGACGTTGCAGCCGGTACCCCCGCTCCATCATGCCCGCCGCTCTCGGCCCCGGCCCTCATCCCGCCGGCCCTTGTCCGTCGGCCCTCGTCCGTCGGCGTTATCGACAGCGGGTAGTGTCATTGTTCTGTTTTTTACCTGACGGCAGAGATCTCCAAGCCAGATTTGATTGGCTGGCGGACGAGGTGCGGTCCTACGTCGCTCGGCGTCCTGCCCTGAACCCACCATTCCAATCTCGATCTCCACCCTCGACCTCGTTGTTCATGCACTCAGCAGCCAGCACGAGTTGAACTCACTATATATCCTCGGCGCCATCCATCTCGTCGTTGTGCTCGTCATCCTCCACTCGCTCACGATATCATATCTCAGCCTCACCCCCAGTTGCCCCTGTGGGCTTGAGCCAAGTCGCCGAGGGCCATGTCGCCGAGGGCCAGGTCGCCGAGGCGCAGCAGCAGTCGCCATAACGGGTGTCTTCGGGACTCTGACCATACGCATTGTATCTTCTCGCTTCGCGTCGCTCACCACACCGTCCTGACGTCCTCCCGACCCTCTCGGCCTCCTCCCGCCTCCCACTGTACAATGACCGCTCCCGCGAGTGCGTCATATTTGGAGCCATCCCCCCGTTCTGTCGGCTGTGTGCACATGTACATGTATGTATCTGTTTATCTGTCTGCCGTCTGTATATATAGTGGCAGACACATCAAGTGGCAGACACATCACCCGTTGTTCGTGGGATCGTGGGGACAATTGGCAAGTGGGAAGCGTGAGAGACCGAGGGAGGGGAGCAGTCATGACAGCAACGGGACTCTCAGACGACGGGAACGAGTGCGGCCCGCTTGACACACTGACCGCTGTCCACAACGGACGCCCGGCGCCGAGGAGTTGCGAGCAGCACGGTGAGAACAATGCGCCACCCAGCCGCCAACGACGATCACACGGGCGGGCAGCCTGACCCCAAGAGCAACGACGCCGCGCACACATGCCACCATGATTCTCACGCCGCGCACACATGTCACCATGATTCTCTCCTGGAGACTCAGTCTCGTGGGGCGAAGGCGGGTGCACGAGTCCAGCTCGCTCCGATGACAAGTGCAGGTCGACCATGCCAGAGAACAGGATAAAACCCCTCAGTCCAGCCCTCTTTATCGACCACCAACGCTCCCAAGGCCGCTAGCTCTACCACCCAAACCTACTACAGCTACTACTTGCGCTGCCCAACCCCACAGCCGCACACCTTACAGCTGCGATGCGCCCCACCAAGAACCAGGACTCCAAGGCCACCAAGGGTGAGACAGCAACGAGCGCGCGAGCTGCCCCGGGGCGCGCTGACGCCAGACGGCAAGGACGACCACAAGGGCACCAAGGCCGACCCCAAGAACAAGGACGCCAAGGCACACCACGCGCCCGTCACTCCCAAGGACCACAAGGACAAGCACGACAAGAAGGACCGCGGCCTCGACGACGACGACGAGCTGTAAGGCTCCTCGCGGCTCAGGGCAGCCTCGCGCGCTGCAGAGTAGTCTGCCCGTCTCGTATCGGTCGTAGCTTTGCAATACAGTACCCCAAAGAATGTACATAGTGGGTCAGCTGCGGTGCAGGTGCAGGAAAGCTCCAGTGGAGGACGATTGCAGGTGCAAGGAATGAGTACAGTAGGGTGGAAGATTGATTCTGCTTAAGTCAAGAAATGAGGAACAAAGTGCGTGCAGGGAAGCTATCAACCTATACAACATCAAGCACCGACATGCTTACAGCCGCGCGACGGGCTGTTCTCCGCGGAAGAGGCCAAAGAACTGATTTGCCAAGTAGTCCCTGGCCGTCAAGCGCACAAACCAGGCGGGGACGGCCCACTTGCCAAAGATCCAGAGGTCGACCTCGCCAGCACCGACGCCGTCGCCCGGAGCACCGTGTCCGTCGTGCAGCGGGACAGTGATGCTGCTGCCGCGCCAGCGGTTGTGCGGCTTGAGCGATGCGGTCGTGCCGTTCGCCTCTGCCCTGATGACCGCCGCGAGCATCGTGGCGAGCTTGTATCCCTCGCCAATGGCGATACCGCTGCGCTTGCGGCCGGGAACATTTGCGCAGTCGCCGATCGCGTAGTAGTTGCCGCTCATGATGCCGGCCGGGTCAGACGTCTGCACGCGGAAGAAGCCGTCGACCGAGATGAACGCGCCAGCGAGCGCCCCCTCGTCGCCGGCGGCCCTGACGAGGCCGGCGTTGGGCTTGTTGCCAGTAGACACAAAGACGAGATCAGCAGGCACGGTCTGGCCGCTCTTGAGGAGCACGTTCTGCTTGCCGGGGAGCAGGCCACCAACGCTGCCAGTCCAGTCGTCGCCAGACACCTCGCCCGTAGGGAACACGACGCGGTCGGAGAGGATAAACTCGACGCCTCGCGCGCGGAGCTGGTTCTGGAGCTCAATGGACAGCCACGGCGAGATGGGGACGTATGAAAAGTCCTTGCTGCCCAGCTGATCGGACGTCATGAGCACGCGTTCGTACGGGTGGACGATTGTGACCTTCTTGCCGGGATACAGGCTCGTGATCTCGCCAGCAACCTCGAGGCCGGCCGCGCCGGCGCCGACGATAAGGATGCTCTCAGCCTTGGCAAACGCGCCCTGCTGCGCCCGGAGCGAGGCGAGGTAGTCGTCCAGAGTCGTGTGCGGGCCGGGGCGCAGCGGGAGCGCCTGGTCGGCTCCTGTCGCCAGGACGCATTTCTAGGCGGTCAGCAAAACATGACAGAGAGAGTCATGTACCCACATCAAAGAAGATCTCAGTCGATCCCTCAAACTCGTCCTTCAGCACCACCGAGGTCCGCCGCAGCTCGACGACAGAGTTTGGGCACAGCAGGCGGTGCCGGCTGCCGGCCGGGAACATGGTCTGCTGCGTCACTGGCGCGGTAAACTTGTTCTCGTAGCCTGGTGTCAGAGGGAGGGCCAGTGCACTGACCTACCTGGGACAACAACTGCACGGACCACGGCGGGAATGTGGGCCGTAAACGTGTTGCGCTCGACGAGCAGGATTCGGTGCGTCTCGGGCAGCAGCGGCCCGAGCCTGTTTGCGAGCGCATGGCCGGCGAACGACGCTGCTGTCAGCGAGCGACCAAGGCGTCTTGTCCGAGTGCGTACCGCCAACGACGACAATGTTCTTGTACTCTTGATATGCGTCGCCCATGGCCCGTCGTCGAAGTGAGATGGGAAGGAGGAACATCAACAGCAGCAGCCGTCTTCTGCTTTATCTCGTCGGACGATTCCGTCAAGCTGGATTTCAAGTTTCACTTGGTTTCTAATGCGAAAATACTTCCGCTAATGTCCCTTTTTAATCAGTCTCGGCCATCGGCCATTGCGATCCAGATTGTCACTGGTATCTGATAACGCCCCTCGGCACGCTCGGCCACGTCGGCCGACCGACAGTTGCTGGGACAATCGAACGCTTGCGCGTAGCATCGGCAACCCATCGGCAGACACATTGAGGGAGACGGTTAGTAAGACCTGGGAGAGGGAACACGGCAGGCAAGGGAGAATGGTGTGGTAACAAGTTGCGACTGACTGGGAGGTGAGGTCGGGGGGATGGCGACCAACTCGCGGTCGTCGACTACAACCCGTCCACGCGGCTGTGATGGCCTCGTCTTCATCGACTCTTCCTCGGTCAAACACCTCATCCTCGTCCTCCTTCCGTCCTTGGCGCCAGGCGTGGCCTTCCAGGTGGTCTCTGAGTCGAACCGCGGCCCGCGGCGCATACTATGCCTGCTACTGTTGACTGGCCGAGCAAGTTGACAAGCTCGAGCACCTGACTCTCATCGGCTGACCCTCTTTGGCCTGCACGACACCCCTCCACCTCTGCTTGGTACCCCGGGTTATCCTCTTGGGCAACACGCCCGTCGGTTCCCGCTCTGGAGCAAGGCCAAGGCTGAGCCTCTCCAGCCGCGAGCAGGTCGCGATCGGCGGTAATGTACATTCAACCGGGACTGAAAGGAAATCAAACACGGCAGTCGGTCTAGTTGCGGGGTTTCTTGGTCCATCAGCCTTTGGCAAGGGCAAAATGGACAAACACATTTCTTGGCAAAATGGACAAACACATTCTTGGACGAGGCTTGACCCTTGAATGGGCAGAGGTGAGCGGCCTGAGTGGGTCCCACAGGATGGTGGCCGCAGTGGTTGGTGGACGTTGCAACCGAGCTTTGGATATGGATGACATCCACCCGACATTTACCCGAGCTGCAAACACCACCGCGATGCCCCTTGAGGCCATCATTTGCTTGACCAGTCTGACAAGATTCGGATACAAAGAGTTCAAGCCGTAGTGCCGAGTTTCAGTTTGCGACTACCGGCACAGCCAGGTGGGCAACGACAGCCAGCGGCGACGGCAGAATTGGTTGGCTCTGAGCGGCCGGTTAGCCTCACAGGAGAAAGAATGTGGGGTTTGGTGAACGGAACAACGTATGCGCCGAAGAGGGCGAAAGATGCGCCGAGCGACGTCAGGGACATGGCGGGGCCGGAATGTGCGTCGTGGAGTTGTGGGCTACAGGTGCGTGAGAAAGCGCGTCGGTGGAGGTCGATTGCCGTGGGCAGTGCCGTTGGGGGTTGTGCGGGTGGCAGCGAGCAGACACGGGCCGACCTGATATGAGATCGCGGATTCTGGATGAGTTGGAATACCGCCAACGATTGATCGAGACCTGCTGCCCGGCCTGCTCCCTGCCCCCTCCACCCACAGATTGGCCCCACTGTGTTCATCGTGAGCACAAGCGACCTGGTCCCACTGTGATGGGACGGTCCCGCCTCCACAATGCGTAACAACCCCAAGTGTCGCCAAAACAACCCGTGGGGCGTCTCGCTGCCGCCAGTGCACCAATGCCGCCTCGGTGTTCAACCGCTGGGTATCTGGAACAGCGGTCAAGGCCGTTGGAGGATGGAACTAGGACAGCCGAGCCCGCGAGATACCGCGAGTTCCCTGTTATACGACAGATAGCAGGTCATGTGCCATGACATGTGCTCTGGGCGGGAGGACGTCATGATCACAGGGTTTCCGTCTATAGCCGGGCCTGAAGAGGCATGGAGGTGGTTTTTAGAGTTGGGCAGCGAGACTCCCCACGGTCTGAGGCTGCGACATTACTGCATTTGCATTCACTCCACTGTGATACGGCCGATACGGTTGACACCGACTATCAGCCGCTCCATTGCCCCGGAACGAGCAGACCATGAGCCGAGCTCCAGACCGTGCCAAATGCCTGCGGTTGCCGACAAGGTGCCTGGCGCGGTGGCACTAGCGTCCCCAAGCCTGTTCTCGTAACCGCATGTTTGTGATCCTTGTGATCATCCGGAATGATGGCAGCAGCTCAGGAGCGAGGCGACGCGACAGGCTATATAAACCCCCAGTCGAGGCCCCACTCATCCCCGCACCCGCCTCCAGGAGCCCCATCCATCCCCTCCAACGGCGTACCACCGCTCTACTCTCACTACAACTCTCACCACACGCCACAATGACTCGCGACGACGTCGAGAGGGCCAGCTTCGACAAGGGCGAAGCCGAGCTCGGACACCACGAGCACTCGGTCGGCCCCAAGGACATTGACCTCTCCCACTACATCTATGTCCCCGATACCCCCGAGGAGCGGGCGCTCGTCCGCAAGATCGACTTGCACTTTCTGCCGATGTTGTGGCTCATGTACATCATGAACTATGTGAGTGCTGTCACCCGCAGGCAGGCTGTGCAGGGCTGGGTGTGTGCGGAGCCCTCACGACCAACGTCTCGCGGCTTCCCACCTGAGACACCCCGGGCCGCCCGGGCCGAGATCTGGACGGCATGATGTAACACCTCGCTGCCCACCACCCCGCACATCTGCACATGACCGAATTCAAAGACGTGCTTTGAACGCCGCAGGTCCAGTGACACAGCTGACCCCGCAGCTCGACCGCACAAACGTCGGCAACGCCAAGGTCGGCGGCATGCAGGACGACCTGAAGCTCACTTCCAACGGCTACTCGCTTGTGCTGTCGATTTTCTTCGTCGGATACCTGCTGTGGGAAGTGCCGTCGAACATGATGCTGGCGCGCTCGCGCCCGTCAATCTTCCTGCCCACTATCATGTTTATCTGGGGCGCCATGTCGATTGGCGTCAAGGGTGTGCACAACATTGGCGGCATGGTCGCGTTCCGCTTYRTRCWCGGTCTCGTCGAGGCGGGATACTTTCCTGGTGTCATGCTGCTCATGTCCTGCTGGTACAAGCCCGCCGAGCTCTCGAAGCGCATCGCCATGTTCTACACTGCTTCGTTGATGGCCGGAGCGTTCGGTGGCCTCCTCGCCGGCGGTATTATCCAAGGGATGGAGGGTATCGCGAACACCAGGGGCTGGAAGTGGCTGTTTATCATTGAGTGAGTCGCGCAGCTGTATGTATCTAACAAACCCAGGGGCCTCATCACCGTCGCAGTCGCGATGGTCGCCTTTTTCGTGCTCCCAAACTACCCAGCCACCACCAAGTGGCTCACCCCCGAGCAGAAGAAGCTCGCCATCGCCCGCCTCAGGTCTGGCGACGCCGTCGGCGACGAGGAGGCGCACATGGGCCACTGGACCGCTTTCAAGCTTGCAGTAAAGGACCCCAAGACTTGGGTGTTTGTGCTCATGTGAGTGGCAGGCGCTCCAGGGGTGGGAGCGAAATGTGGCGCAAGCAAATGAGTGTGGCGGAAGTGCTTCCTCCTCTTCACACATTTCTTCTCCAACTCTTCACAACACTTTGACATCGGTTCTGACCTCGCACAGCTACAACCTCCTGAACATGGTCGGCACTATCAGCTACTTCTTCCCCACCCTGATGGGCGCGCTCGGGTACAAGAACCGCATGGCCCAGTTCATGACCGTGCCGATCTACGCCGCCGCCCTCGTCATCTCCGTCACCCTTGGCTTTGTCGCCGACAAGACACGCCAGAAGGCCTTTGTCGTCATGTTCGCCTGCACTCTGGCGACTCTGTCGTTTGTCATCATCGCCGCGGTCCCAAACAAAAAGGTCAAATACGCCTTCCTCTGCTTTGGTGGCGGCGGAATCTGGACCGCCGTCCCAGTCTTCCTCTCGTGGATGGTCACAATGTTCGACGGCCGCGAGAAGCGCGCCGTCTGTATCGCAATCATCAACGGCTTTGGAAACACCGCCAGCATCTACGGTAAGTCAGCTCTCAGCTCAGACTTGGTCGCGTGTCACGTGGCTCGCATCTTGTTCACCCTCGAAGACTTCCTTGGGCTTTACTGACGGTTACAGGAAGCTTCTTCTGGCCCGCTACGTCGGCGCCAAAGTACGTCATGGGCTTCTCGCTTACCACCGCTTTCTGTGGTGTGGCACTCCTGGTCGTCACGTTCGCCAAGTGGAAGTTTGGCGACAAGGGTGTCGCACAGACTTCGTAAAGATGAGCGAGAGAAGGAAGAGGTAAACTAGTTTAAGAAAAGGAAGAGACGAGAACAGAAGACGAAGAGAGAGAGACAGAGAGAGAGAGAGTCCGCAGTTTTGTATTCCGGCAAGGTCACATCGAGCGATCCGTGACGTCAAGTAATGAGAGACCCAGTACAGAGTGTCACCCTCCATCCCAAGAGCAACCCATTTTCTCTTGACTTATGCCTGTTGCCAGCAGTTGCAAGGATCGTGCAGCTTGTCGACGGCCACGCTCGACTAGGAACCCACCTTAATGGTGTATTCGTGGAGCCGTCGAGGCCGTACAGTATGTGTGACAAGCCCGCACTTGCACTTGCAACAATGCCCACCTCTCACGGAGCGTGCGTCCGACACCTAGTGATCCTCCTCTGCCACGTCCACAGCAGCAATAGTGCCAGCTGAAATTCAACGTCACAACGTCGCTGACTTTGTCACGTAATGAGAAAGGGATCGAACATGACCCCCAGGACTAACCCACTCTGTCGTCAGATACTCCGTATTGGCCGCATTATGGCGGCATCTACTCCGCGTATAGCACTCTGTGCTCGTTTCTCTGCCGAGGGGGCTGTTCTAAAGAAGCCTAGCACCTTCTATTCTCTGTGTCTTCCAAAGAGGTCGCTCAAGGCCGACTGAAAAATAATATAAGTAACAAATCTTCGCTAGTATATCGGTTAGTATAAGCGTCTCTCATTAAGTTGAATTAATCTGAACACGCTAGAGCAGGGTTCGACTCCCTGGCGGAGAATTTCTTTTTTCCCCGCAGCTGGGTGTTCCTTTTTCCGGCGTCTGGGCGCGCCGTATGGTCGGGGCAGTGAACTGAGGCGCTCACAATAAGTTGATGGACTCAAGTCTCGGAGTTGCAACGGCCAGCATTGGGTGTGCGCTTTGCGCTATGCGCTGTGCGTGCCATGGCCATGGGAGCGCAGGAAGCGGAGCAAGTGGGAGTTGGCCCCTGGCGTCTGAATCGAAACCCTCACACACGAGGACCAAGAAGGCAACAGGCAGGTTGGGTTGCGGTTCTTTGTGAGCAGTGGCCTGGCCGCGCATAGAGTATGGGCGGCGCTCCGGGTCGCCGAGGTCAGAGCAACCGGTCTCGTCGCGATCGCCGGTGCTCCGCGCACGACGTCTGCTGTGGCCTGGCGTCGCCGGCGACTGCGCAGTGTCTAATTGTGGCACGTGAACAGCTTCTATTTTCGGTCATCCGTTATTATTACACTCTCGGCATGCTCATCTCATCCGGTATCCCTTTCAACATTCGACTCTGTCCTCTTGCTGTTGCTCTCTCCGTCTCTATCCACCCCATCCACCCACACTAGCCTTCCATCATGCGCACAGTCCTCGTCCTCGTCCTCGCGGCGGCGGCCGCCCTCGCTGCCGCTAGCCCGACACCGGCCCCGGCCCCTCATCCGGACCCCGGCCCCGACCCCGCCGGCGGCCCGATGAACGGCACCCCACTCCATCGGCCGCTGCAGCCCGCCGTCGCCGTCCTCCAAGTCCACCCCCCACCAGCCGCATCGCGTGCACCAGCGCCCGCAGACCCGCCCCTCATCCCGCAGAACCAGCAGCCGCAGCCGCAGCCGCAGTCCCCCGTCGGGCGTCCGCGCCCGAACCCGAACGGCAGCAGCAAGATTCCGGACCGCATCGACAGCCGGCCCAAGGGCCCGCGGCCGTGGAGCAAGCAGGCGGGCTATGGGTGGAGCTTCCCCATCGCGGAGCCGCCGCGGGTCTTGCGGCCGTTTGTCAAGATCCACCGGGACGGCGTAAAGGTCGGCGTCGACGGCGGAAACGAGGAGCTGCATATCGTGCAGGCCGAGGTGGAGGCTCCGGGCGGCGAGTGGCGGTGATTGTTGCAGAGTAGGGTGTATGCGGTGGAAGGTGGTGTTGGGCGCTAGGTGGGAGTACCAGTTAGCACGGTCGTGTTGTTCTCACTGGGGACATAATATATAAGCCGGTGCTGCGCTACTGGCACAAGTCCTATGGTGTACATTGCAGAAACGATGCTAGAGTGGTTTGTAATCCTCCTTCCTCCCTCCTTCTTCTCTGTCTCTCTCTTGCCTGTTGTGGTGGCGGTTACCGCGAGGTGCCGTGGTGGTCGGACGGCTGCAGCGGGCACAGCGCAGCGGAGATGGTGCGGCCCTCCTCAAACAGGAGGTTGTATGTCGACGCGGCGTTGCGCTGCGGGTGTCAGTGGCTGCCACAGAGCTGTTAGATACAGGGTCCCGAGTCGTGGACACTGCTGGAAATGTATTGGACACGACAGCAAGTGCGGAATGGGACAGCGGACGCAGTGACCGGTTACAGCAGGTCATCGTGTCGCTGGAGCTGCAGCTGCGAGCAACACGGTCTCTTCACGCTACCGTTGACACCTGTCCCGTCCCGGCCAGATCGGCACGCAGTGGTGTAGCGGTGCGAGCGGCAAGACGCCGAGATCCGGTCTGCCCGGGAGGGGAGCAGGGTATCCAGCAGATTTCTGCGCGCGCGGAGCAAGCGTGCCCGCGACATGTCGCCCCGCGGCCAGCTGTACGGGTGTTTCGGTGTTCCTGGCTTGGGCGCAACATCATCGCCACTCTGGTACAGCCTTACTCGAGCTGGGCTGCGCTGTATCTTCTTCGCGGCGTGGAAGCGTCGACGTTCGCCAGGTATATGCACAATGCACACTCCGCACGCCGTGAGCAGAGGACGAGCCCAACCGGCTGATACCAGCGATGCTCAGCCTCCGGTCGTCCGACCTCTCCAACAGCGGCCCAATCACGCCTGACGTGTGGCGTAGCGGCCACTCCACTCACCGAGTCCATCACGTCGAGCTGGATGCCAAGGCCGGAAATGTAGTCGCGGATAGCCTTGGGGGCGGGAAGGACGCGCTCGCCGGTGCCGAGAATGAGGATTTCTGCGGTCAGCGACATGCGGATGGTCAATGGGGAGCACGGAGCTGATGGTGCGGGGCGCACTTGAGCTCCAGAGAGCACTGTGGATCTCTCGGTACGAGGGTTGTAGAGCGGTCAGGCCTGTGGCTTTGGCGACGGCTGTCCTACGATACCCTCCAGCTAGGTATGTGAAGAACAGCTGGATGGTCGTTGAGGGCAGCACGTCCGAACGGCGGAGGGAGACGGCTATTCGATCACTGCTAACAGCCGTGACTGCCTCTGCCGTCCATTCCTCCCCACCTCCCACTTCCCACCTCCCTCGGCTCCTCGGCGACGACTCTACTCACCCGGCCGCGGCACGAGCGTCTCAAACACCTTGAACCGCTCCTCGGTCCATCCCTCCCACGCCTTGGCGAGCCCCTCGGAGCCGTTGCCCTTGGGGGGGTCGACGTCCCACAGGAGCGCGCGCCCGTCGGCGAACACGCATCCGCCGTTGACGAGCAGACCGTCCGAGAGCAGGAAGCCGCGCTCGGTCAGCTTGGTGATGCTGAGCGGGGGGTTGTCGCCCGCCTCGAAGAGGTTGGTGAGGCCGGAGGCGGCGGGGCCGGTGGCGTGGAGAGCGCGCGCACCGGTGGGGGCGGCGCGGAGGGCGGCGCGGAGGGGAGCGAGGGCGCGGAGCATGGTTTGTGTGGGGATGAGCAGTGAGCGCGGGGTCGGAGATGGCGAGGACGAAGAGTAATGTTACGTCGGGCGGCTAGTGGCCGGGGGTGGAGGGAAGGCGACGGAAGCAATTTGGCCCAGATGCCACGTGGCTCTGAGTGGAAAAGTTGGGAAAAACCCAACTCGAACAGGGGAGGATGAGAGATCGAGAGAGAGCCAGAGAGGGGGCTCGAGAACGCCGAGATTACTCCCCATCTCATCTCTTTCTCTCTCTCCCCCATCCATCCACCCCCCCTCCCCATCACCACAATGGCCCCGAAGAAGACTGTCGGAATCCTCGGTACGTACTACTCTGGAAGCCCCGAGCAGCGCCGAATGCGTCGCATCTCCGTGGGCGTCCTCGTCCCGGGCCCCGCCCAACTCCGACCGCATCGGGGGGGCCTCTCCACCCCTGGCACCTGGCGAGCAGCATGCCGATAGCATACTGACAACAACAGGTGGCGGCCAGCTCGGCCGCATGCTCACCCACCCCGCTGCGCTCCTCGGCATCCCCCTGCTCATCCTTGACAAGGGCGGCTACACCCCCGCCAAGCAGACCCTCCTCCCCCCTCCCAACCTCTCGCACCCCGACGGTCCTTTCACCTCGGAGGAGCACATCCGCGCTCTTGCTGCCGAGTGCGATGTTCTCACTGTCGAGATTGAGCACGTCAACGCCGATGTTCTCGCTGCCGTCGAGGCCGAGGGTCTCTGCGAGGTCCAGCCGTCGCCCGACACTATCCGTCTCATCCAGGACAAGTACCTCCAGCACCGTCACCTCCGCGATCACGGCATCCCCACTGCCCCCTTTGTCTCGCTCCCCCCGAACCCCAAGCGCGAGGACGTTATTGACGTTGCCGACAAGCTCGGCCTCCCTCTGATGCTCAAGGCTCGCACTCTTGCCTACGACGGCCGCGGAAACTTCCCCCTCAAGACCACCGACGAGGCTGAGATCAAGAAGGCGCTCGAGTTCCTTGG
Organism: Apiotrichum akiyoshidainum; assembly: GCA_002973495.1. Taxonomy (NCBI): domain Eukaryota; kingdom Fungi; phylum Basidiomycota; class Tremellomycetes; order Trichosporonales; family Trichosporonaceae; genus Apiotrichum; species Apiotrichum akiyoshidainum. The sequence continues at coordinate 36,772 of PQXP01000266.1, forward strand.
CGACCGTCCTCTGTACGCCGAGGGCTGGGCCCCCTTTGTCAAGGAGGTCGCCGTCATGGTCGTCCGCAACAAGGCCGGCGAGGTCAAGTCGTACGACGCCGTTGAGACTATCCACCGCGACTCTATCCTCCGTGTCTGTTTTGCCCCCCTCCGCGCCTCGGGCGAGGGTATGGAGGGCGTCAACGAGCGTGCCCGCGCTCTCGCCGAGAAGGCCGTCTCCACCCTCGACGGTGCTGGCATCTTTGGCGTCGAGATGTTCCTCCTCCCTGACGGTGAGTTTACCGTCGGTGTCCTAGCTAATTCCAGGATCCCTCAAGCTCAACGAGATTGCCCCCCGCCCGCACAACTCTGGCCACCACACTATTGAGGCGTGCCACACCTCGCAGTTTGAGAACCACCTCCGCGCGATTCTCAGCCTTCCCCTCGGCGACACCTCGCTCCGTGTGCCGTCGGCCGCGATGGTCAACGTCCTTGGTGTCAGCTCCGAGATGGGCCCCGTCGAGGACATTTGCGACGCCGCTCTTGGTGTCCCCGGCGCCAACGTCCACCTGTACGGCAAGACCGAGTCGCGCGCCGCGCGCAAGATGGGCCACATTACCGTGACCGGCGAGTCGGACGCCGCCGTGCGCGCGTCGGTCCGCACACTGCTCAGCCAGCAGCCCGACCTCGACGCCAAGTTTATCGACTCGGTCGCTGCCGCGCCCGTCGCGGGCCGCTCGCACAAGCAGCCCGTCGTCGGCATCATCATGGGCTCGGACTCTGACCTGCCCGTCATGCTCCCCGCCACCAAGATTCTCGACAAGTTTGGCGTCCCGTACGAGCTCACCATTACTTCGGCGCACCGCACGCCCGACCGCATGGTGCAGTACGCGCGCTCGGCGGCCACCCGCGGCCTGCGCGCCATCATTGCCGGCGCCGGCGGCGCCGCCCACCTCCCCGGCATGGTCGCGTCCGAGACGCCCGTGCCCGTCATCGGTGTCCCCGTCAAGGCCTCGGTGCTCGACGGCGTCGACTCGCTCTACTCGATCCTCCAGATGCCCCGCGGTATCCCCGTCGCGACGGTCGGCATCAACAACAGCACCAACGCCGCGCTCCTCGCCGTCCGCATCCTCGGCACCTCGATCCCCCAGCTCCAGACCGACACCGCCGCATACGCGCACGCGCTCGAGACCGAGGTCCTCGCAAAGGCCGACGACCTCGAGACTATCGGCTGGGACGCGTACGTCTCGGAGCGTCTGAAGAAGTAGCGGCCCAGAGGCCAAACCACCCCCATCACACCACACCAGCCAAAACCCACCGCACATATGTTAGTAGGAGACAGGAGCATGCATCGTTGTCCATAGCCGCTGCCTCTTGCTGTGTGTGCAGTCCTTCTGACGCGCCGCGCATCCGCTGCGCCCTCTGTCGTTCGTCTACCCTAGTCCTCGACATCAGCTCCGCGTGCTGCGCTCGCGCTTGACGCGCCGCAGCTCCTCGAGCCGGACCCGCTCGCGCCGCGCGTCCTCGCCCATCCGCCGCACCTGCGACGCCCGCAGGCCCGCGACAGCAAGGTCCGGAACCCACCCGTTCAGCTTGCTCCGCGCTCCGCGCACCGGCGACGCCGGCGCCGTGTCGCGCACGCTCGTGCCCCGCGGAGGGCTCGGGCTCGGCGTCGCGCTGTGCGCGCTGTGCGCRCTGTGCGCGCTGTCGCG
>PQXP01000446.1:0-20497 GCA_002973495.1 Apiotrichum akiyoshidainum
GGGGGCGGCGGCGGCACAGGAGGGGGGGGGACAGTAAGCTTTCCACAATTTGACACACAACGGCAACCCTTTGTACCTTTGTGCCAATGACGCACAGGGGGGCCGAACAGAGGAAAACTGGTACCCAGACAGGTGGCAGGGAGTGCAGTTGCATTCTCTCCTGTCCTGGTCACCGCATGCACACACACACACACACACACACACCAGCACCAGGCAGCCGTCTTTTCCAGCCCCGCCCCCTCTGCCTCTGCACGCAAGCCTCCCATCCCATCCCACACCACACCACCCCACACCCAGACACACACACACACAACAAATGTCCTCGTTAACATCCCCCCACCCCCTCCTCTCACTCCTGCATATCTCTCTCACATCATCATCCTCATCATCCTCATCCTCCGTCCACCTTTCTGTACCTCCACCCCTCTCGCTCCTGTATTATAATACTCCCACTCACCATCGCCCCAGGTCCCCCAAGACACTCCACTCCTAGGCCAAGCTCAAGTCCCCGGCATATCGGCGCAGGGCCACCACTCGTCATCCACCTCTCTGGCTTCCGCATCGACATACGAACCCCAGCCCTCCTCGTCCGCCATCCCCTACTCTCGCGCTGGTCACCACACCAGTGGCTTCACTTCAATGTACTCCTCCCCAACCTCCCCCACCCCCCGCTATGGCCCGACTGCCACAATGTCCACCCCGCCGTCACAGCGGAGCAGTCCAACCTTTGCCCAGTACCAAGCAAAGGAGCACGAACCTCTCCGCGCCGCGGCAGCCGGTGCTCCCGTCATCGGCGGTATGATCATTGACGAGGACGGTCTCGATGACAACCTCCACACGTTCACAGAGGACGAGAAGACGGAGCTCAAGACACCGTTTACATGGAACTCGGCCCGCGGTTGGGCCAACGGCGTCACCCTGTTCGTCCTGATGGCCGGCTTTGTCGTTCTTTTCGCTGGATATCCCATCATCCAGTGGGCCAACGACAAACAGTACTCGTCCGGTTCAAACACTCCGGGATACAACATGGGTGGCGTAAACGCCTCTGGACAATTCCCCGACATTCCCAATTTCCCCCAGCTTATCGACCCAGACACACCAAAAGATGCTTACTCCCGAACTGGCCGGGACGGCAAAAAGTGGGATCTCGTCTTCTCAGACGAGTTTGAAAAGGATGGTCGGACATTCTTCCCGGGAGACGACCCCTTCTTCACGGCAGTCGACATTCACTACTGGCCTACAAAGTGAGTCACCTCTCGTTTCTGAGAAAGGCTCCCTAGTTTCCGAGAAGCATGACATACTCACAGACCAGCGACTTTGAGTGGTATGACCCTGGTCAGGTTACAACCAAGGATGGCCACCTCGTCATCACCCTGGCCCAGGTCCCCCTGAACAATCTCATGTTCCGCTCGGGTATGCTCCAATCGTGGAACCAGCTCTGCTTCAACAAGAACGCCTACTTTGAGGCAGCCGTATCCCTGCCTGGACGACCCCGTATCGCTGGTTTCTGGCCGGGTATCTGGACCATGGGCAACCTTGGCCGCCCCGGTTATGGTGCCTCTACCGACGGTCTCTGGCCCTACTCGTACTCGGCGTGCGATGTCGGTATCATGCCCAACCAGACCACCCTGGATGGTCTGTCGCCCGCGAACGCACTTGTCGGAGGAGTGAACGAGAACGCCGACGATGGCTACGGTCCCATCTCGTTCCTCCCAGGACAGCGTCTCTCGTCCTGCAACTGCGACCCCGACACCCACCCGGGCCCGCCCGGCGTCGGTCGTGGTGCCGTCGAAATCGACATGCTCGAGGCCCAGACTGACCAAACCCGTGGCGTCGGTACCGTCTCGCAGTCGGCCCAGTTCGCGCCATTCGACTACCGCTACATGTGGGACAACTCGTCGACGGGCGCAACCACGTTTGACCTCTCCAAGACAACCTTCAACAATTACCGCGGTGGTGTCTACCAGCAGGCTGCTTCGGCCCTCACCGACACGTGCGATGACTGCGTGGACAATCCCGCCGAAAACTACTACGAGGGCAATGCCAAGTTCGCCGTCTACGGTTTCGAGTATGTCTCCAACACCAAGGACCGCAGCGATGCGTACGTTGAGTGGATCACCCTTGGCAAGCCTTCGTGGCGCATGGACGCTGCCGCCGTCGGCCCCAATAAGTTGGTCGACATTGACCAGCGTCTCGTCTCGGAGGAGCCCATGGCCCTCGTCTTCAACCTGGGTATGTCGAACAACTTTGAGAATGTCGACTTTTCGCATCTCAAGTTCCCGGCGCAGATGCGCATAGACTACATCCGCGTCTACCAGCTGCCCGGCTCTGACGCTTCCGTCGGTTGTGACCCCGAGGACCGCCCCACTGCTGCCTACATTGCAAAGTACCCCGAGGTCTACAACAACCCCAACCTCACCACTTGGACTGGTGCTGGTGAGTCGCCCGCCCGCTAAGCTGGGGACAATGACTAACTTGATAGGGTACACCTTCCCCGGCAACAAGATGAACGGTGGCTGCTAAAGTGATGAAAGCGGCTTGTTTTTGTCTGTTGTTCCCTTTTGTTCAGCCCAGCACCGCATTACATCACGCATCTCGGCCTCACGCCCCACCTCCAACCCAGCACTCACTCTCCATGTTTCCACGACCCCCACCCCATTCACAGATCGTAACGATGGACATTTGCGGCGCTCGTCGGCCCACCTGATACCACGACACACGTAGCGGAACTGTGGCCTCCGCGTCCAGCAGAAGCAGTATCCCCCGTTGTTACTAGTTGAACAGCCTAGTTGAACGGCCCATGTGTCTTATTACCCCTTCCCTGGAACGCTCGGCTGAGCCACGCCTGTCCCTAGCGGCAGGTTTCATTATGCATTGCTTGGATTCAACAGCGTGCCGTAGTGTCGGCGTCGGTGAGCAGGACCAGATGTGCTATGAGAGAGAGGAGTGAGAGAAGCAACAATGACGCCATATACCTCCCTTCGCTTGGCCTTGCGTGTGGTCATGACGGCATTCGGCAGGCGCAGCGCCATACTGCTTCGTTGCCCCGGCACCCGAAACCAGCACCGCCGCGCCGTCATCCGCCGCCAGCCACCGCGTCACGATCTTGGCCCCCTTTGGGCAGTGTGTCGACTTGGTGTCGGCGGCCAACCTCGACCGCGACGCAGGTATCGCCTGTTTAGGCACTCGGCCGCCACTGCCTTTCTCTGGGCATCAATGGCTCTGGTTCTGGTGCATCGTCGTGAAGCTGCGCGCAGCCCTGCCTGCCTCCTGGGGCCGCCAAGACATGACATGTCGCTCGCTGGGCGGCGCACCCGCCATGTACAGTACGTGTGCGTGTGCGTTGGTGCCCAGTGTCCGGGGACGCTCGCGGGCAGCACAGCAGCACAGCAGCATCGCAGCATCGCAGACAACGGCGGCGTGGTCCGAGCTCGTCCAGATCGAGATCTACTGCAGCCCCAGACAGAGCAGCTCTCGGATCTCGGACCGCTGCGCCCGCCACCGCCTTGCTGGTGCTGTCGCTGCCAAGCACCCGCAGCGCAGCCGCAGCCGCAGCCGCGACCAAGGTTGGCCTGCTGCCTTTGACGGCACGCCGGATGGTGGAGGAGTCGTACAAGGCTCCTGGGAAACGGACAGCCGCTGAGCGTGTGCACATTGCACGGCTCCACAAAGCCTTGGGAGTGGCGGTCGTGCACCATGGGACCAGGCCATGCCCAGCCAGCCTTTCGCCCGCTTCCGCTTGGAATAATAAAGTTGCCAGGTTGTATTCATGTTTGTTTGTGTATTTGGCGGGCATTACCAGATCACCAGCCTATTGCCGCGAGGGGGTGGCGGAATCAAATCCATGCTGATTCCATGTGAACACCATGCAGTTGCCATGCAATATGCCACGCGAGGAGCGAGCGTCCCTACGTCCCTGCCAACTTCACACAATGAAGCGATGACGACCGTGGACACGGACGAGGCCAACATCATCGAGCACTAGACGACCTGGCAACTTTGCATCAATCGACGACCACACGTTACCAAAACTACACCTCCTACATCCTACTTCTACTGCTCTGCTGCTTCCCACCTGCTCCGCAACGAACGACGCACACGAGGACAGGCGCCTGATCCCGATACACACGCGCAGCGCAACGCAACGCAACGCAACGCAGCGTCGAGCGCGATCACCGACTCGCACTCGACTTGTGTGTGTCCTCGTCTAGCAGGCGTGCTTGAGCAGACTCTCGCCCACAGCACAACACCCCCGGACATCTCGTTCGCACACTCCCAGCACTAGATTTGGCCGCCATTCCGCCCCCGGCCCCTCCCCCCGACATGGCCGACGTGCCCCCGCCGCGCCGCCCCGCGAAGCGCGGCGCGCGCGAGCCCAAGCTTGACCCCGCCAGTGCAAAGCTGCTGCAGATCTCGACGTTTGAGGTCAGTCTGATTGCTGGGCGCCTCCCTTCTTCTGTGGGCAACGTGTGCTAGTCAGAAGACAACAGACCTGGCCAGCGTTCCCAACCGGCCCGACGGCGATCTCGTCGCAGGACACTGAAACTGACCCCGCAGGACAACTACTCGACTGAAGACTTTATCGCGTTGCTGAGCGACAAGCTCATTACAGAGTCCAAGGCAGAGCAGGAACGTGAGTTCGCGGTGTCCGGGGTGGACAGAGTACGGCCTCGAGCGCCGACGGCTTGACCCGCATGCCCGCCACTCGGTCGGCTGAGCCCCACACTTGTTAGCAGAACACTCACAACACGCAGCATTCAATCCCCTCCCGCTCATGGACTGCTTCTCTCCCGCGCTTGACAAGCTGCTGGCGCTCAGGTCGCAGGTTGCGGAGCGCACGAAGAAGATGGAGGGCGAGGTCCGCCAGGCAAACCGCGAGTACGGCAAGCGGTTGCGCGAGCTGGATAGCGGCTTTGAGGCGGTCGGCAGCTCGTTCTCCACGCTCGAGATCAAGATCACGGACGTCGGTCGTACGGCGGCGCGTATTGGCGAACAGCTCGAGAGCCTGCACCAGTCGCGTTCTACAGCGCAGGCGACCTCGCTGATCATGTCGTACTACATTTCGCTCGTGCACGCGACAAGCACCACCGGAACGGAGAAGGTTGAGAGCCCACTTGATGCTCTCTTCGCTACGCGCAACACGCGCGACGGTCGCGTGCGCCTGGCGGTGGCGCTGCGGCGCCTGATGGCCGTGGCAAAGGACATGGCCGACAACTCGGCGCACGCCCTTGCCGATGCCGAGGCACTGGTCGCCAAGGAGGATGGGGGCGTGCACTCTGTCGCACACCGCGCCGTCATGCACCGGCGGACAGACAAGGAGCGCGCCGAGCTCGTCCGTGACGAGGTCGAAAAGTACTGCGAAAAGTTTGAAAAGAGCGTCCTGCGCGACTTTGACCGCAGCTACCGCAAAGGCGACCCGCGCATGATGCAGCACTGCGCAAAGGTGCTCCAGGACTTTAACGGCGGAACATCCTGTGTCCAGATCTACGTCAACCAGCACGACTTTTTCATCTCGACAGACAAGCTCCTCGAGGAGGCTGGCCGCGAGGGCGACGACACACGGGATATGTGCGTTTCAATGTTTGTTGCCGGACTGACCATCCAGTTGGGCTACTATTGGCGACCCGAGCTCGCAGCCGCCGACAACAGAGCGCGGCCTAGTGATTTTGTTCAAGCAGATCCGTGAGACAGTCAGCCAGGAGGCGCAGATCGTCAAGGCCGTCTTCCCGAACCCCATCGCCGTCATGCAGGTCTTCCTGCAGCGTGTGTTTGCCCAAGTTGTAAGTACCTTTTGGCTTCGTGGCTGACTCGCAGATCCAGCAGCACATCGAGTCGCTCGTGAGCCGCGCGACAACCATCTCGACGCTCGCGATCCTCCGAGTCCTCTATCTGTCGCACTCCATGTCGACCACCCTGGTGGAGGACCTCAAAGCGTACGACGCGACACTCGGCGGTCATGGCCTCGCTGCTGCCAGCAAGATGGACTCGACTGGTGGCCCCTTGTCGACCATGCTGGACCAGGCAACAGAAGAAATGTTCGTGCCGTGGCTCGAGGGCACACGTTACCTTGACATGGAGAGCAAGAACCTCGTGGAGCTCTATGCCGGCCTTCTGAGTCGCTTTGCCCGTTACCACGAAACGGTGCTCAAGGCCAAGCCCAACTCACTCCTGGACCGTGTCGTCAACTCAATGTCATCAACGACAAGTCCGGCAGGCAGCACAGCGTCGCCAGCGTCTGCTGCCCACGCCATGGCGGCGGGTATTTCCAAGTACGCCAACTTTTTCTCGTCGTCCGTGACATCGGCAACCAACGCCGCGTCCAATATCAAGTCGCCCATACCCACTCGTAACGCGGCACGCCTCTCGATGCAGACCCCCAGCCCTCGCCCGGGCCTCTCCCCTGCTGACTCTGTCCGTGCGACCAACAACTCGACACCAGTCCCGGAAACCAACCCGGCAGATGGCCAGGTGACTGTGGAGATGGCCGAGGCGATGCTGCGCTGGCATGCCGAGGCCGTCGGCCGTGTGGTCGAATTGAGCGCATCGGGTGACGTTGCAAAGAACGTCTCGGCGCTTTCCAAGGTGCTCGCTGAGGCCATTGGGCGCTCTTTTATCGAGACTGCGCTCGACTCTGCGCTCTCGCGCCTTGAGACGACCGACACGAAGGCCGAGCCGGATCTCTCGTGCATTACCGTCCTCCACCCCGCGGACCTTGTCTGCAACCTCTGGCAGCGGTACACCTCTACTGCGCTCCTGCCACTCACATCGAGTGCCGCGGCCGTCCGTCGCGAGATGACATCGTTCAACCAGCACAGTGTCATCCGCATGGAAGGCAAGATCAACGCCGTAATGCACAAAGCGATCGACATTATCATCTCGTGGCTCACCTTCCTCCTCACCAAGCAGAAGCGCAACGACTACAAGCCGAAAAACGACGAGCTGTCGTTTGCGCGCACAAACACCGAGCCGTGCGAGCTCTGCTGCGAGTTCCTCATCACTGTCCACGTCTCGGCGTGCGAGGGCCTTAGCGGCAAAAACCAGGAGGCGTTCCTGACCGAGGTCGGCGTCGGCTTCCACTCTCTCCTCCTCGACCACTACAAGAAGTTTAGCGTCAACCCCACCGGTGGCCTGATGCTGACCAAGTGAGTAAAGGTTAAGATGGCAAACCGCTAACCTGTCAGGGACCTCGCGTCGTACCAGGAGTGCATCACCGCCTACAACCTCAAGGCGCTCAACGACCGCTTTGACATGCTCCGCCAGCTCGGCAACATCTTTATCGTCCAGCCCGAGGTTCTGCGAAGCTACATGACCGAGTCGCACCTTGGCAAGATTGACGCCCACCTGCTCAAGCCGTACCTCAAGGAGCGCAGCGACTGGAGCCAGTTTTCGCGCACGCTCGCGTTCGAGGAGCCCGAGGACACGGCGAGCGGCACCGCCACGCCCAGCAGTACCACCCTGCTACCGCTGCGCGCGAGCCGGCGTATTTCTGCCATGTCCGGCGTGGCTGGTCTCGGCTACCAGCGTCTCCGCGACGCGCTGCGTGACTTTGAGAGCCTCACGGACCGGGACAAGGCGGGAAGCGCAAGTGCGGGCACGAGTGCGAACGCGAGCGCAAACACGAGCATGGACGCGTCCCAGGTGCCCCAGCAGGGCCGCCCGCTGCCTCCGTCGTCGTTCGGACGCCCCAACAACCAGGGCGGCACTCCGCGCCGAAACTACCCTGCCCTCCCCGCCATGGGCATGCCGGGCTACATGGGCCACTGAGTGTGCGAAAAGGAGATGCTCGACGTGGACAGCGATAGTGTGATTTACTCTTGATGATATTATTACCCTCACGCCATGGTTTGCCTCCTGCTCAACTGTCCCTGGCATTCAGTGGAGTTGGAGCTGGGTAACGACGCGCGAGCAGACTGCTCCAAGAGCTCTGCAGTGTGACCCGTTCGATTCGGGCAGACTGCACTCTTTTTGCATCTCCCGAGCAGGGCCTGTGTCGGCCCTTTATGACCACAATGTAGGGTGGTTCGCGGAGGTATTTGGCGGCGGGACCTCCACTTCGACGTGTCCATTGTTTACGTGACCGAATGCGACCTAGCTTCTGGCGTTGAACAACGACAAAAGACCAAGACGACAGCAATAACGACAACGACAAGAACAGCCCGGACGGCATATACGTAGTTGTCATCTTGAACACTCTTGTTACTGCGTACTGCTCGGAACGTTGAAGGGCATTTCCTCGATCCGGCAACAGCGACAATTACATTACCTCCACCCCGCCCCATCGCACCTGCTCCGATGCGCATCACTCTCCTCGCCGCCGTTCTGGCGCTCAGCACAACGGCCAACGCGCAGTTTGGCAACTTTTTCCAGAATGCGTTCTTCGGCGGACAGCAGCAGCAGCAGCAGCAACAGCAGCAGCAGCAGCGTGGGCAGCGGGAACACAAGGGATGGCATGAGATGCACGAGGGTGAGTCGCCGCGCGGTGGGGAAGCTTTTGTCGTGGGCAAGCGTAGAGCAGGCAGATTCCAAGCCTTGTGGTGCCCTAATAGAGAGACTGACAGCAGTGCCCTGCCGCGCGGGCTACGTCTGTCCTGGAGCCCTCACTTGCGTCCCGACGCCTGCCGACTGCCCGTGTCCATACCCGTGAGTGGGCGAGATCTAGTGTGGTAGCAGTGGACGGCGGCAGGGAGTCGACTGCTGGAACGGACGAGCTGCTTCCTGTGAGCAGGTCTTGTGAGCAGGAGCTCTGTGACGCACCCCTGACCGGTATCCTTCTGATCGTGTCTGCTCTCCCGCCTACCACACTCGTTGTGTCGTGTCGCTGCCAAGGGAAGCAAGGCGCTGACTCCCGCAGCGAGGACACAAAGTGCGTCATCCCCGACGACCGTGAACGCGACGAGGGCGAGGGCCCGCCATTCGTGTGTGTCCGCGGCGACTGTGACGAGGTGCTGCGCTTCTCGAAGCCGCTCTAACGCACCGACGAGTTGGAGGAGGGCACGATTAGACACACGAGCCGAGTATGTTGGTTGGTAGATGCCGGCGGCAATTGTAATGTGCTGAAATGATTCTAACCGCAATGGTTCTCGTGGCCCAACTTGCACACACAGTAACGTTAGTCCAGCTGACTAGCACTGGCCGAACGGGAGGACGCAGAGTTGTCCAATGTGGAACAGGGGACAGACATCGCCAAGACAGGCCTCGCTGCAGGAGGCTTCTTGCGCGGAGCTGCAGAAAGGCCGCGCCTTGACGCATGCTCTCTTGGCCCCCGCAGCCCGCTCGTCTGCCCAATCGTCCATGGCACGGTCCCAGGCTCCTAGGTTTATCGGTGATCGTGGAAGAAGTTTGTGTGGAAGGCAAGCAAGGAGACAGTCCCATCGCTCCTGACGCTCCGCCGCCCACTCCGCGCGACGGCTGGTCTCTTCAACAAGGCGGATAGAGTCTGTGCATGGTCGACGAGGCAGTGCGCCCCAGGGGAAGATAGTGGAACAGGATGTAAGCTGGATGGCCCATTAGGCAGACATCGGCTTCCTCAAAGACTAGGATCTGTGTCTTCACAACGAGCTCTCGAATGCGGGGAACGACGGGTCGTCCAGTGCCATAGTCGTACACAATGACCCACTTGCACACTTCACACTAGCACACTACACTTCTCCGCTCAGCAACACGCCAGTGAGACGAGATGAGCCGACAAGTGGTAAGATCTAATGAAGTACATTTGCGTTCCTCGCCTCTTGTCGCTCAGTAGATAGGGAACTTGGCGTCGACGCGGCGTGTCCACGCGCCCAGTCCACCACGCACGTCCTGCACCTGCACCCCGGGCCGTACGGTCCTCAGACGCGCCGCAGCAATCTGCGAGTCGTTGCCCCTGCGACAGAGGAATACGAGGCGGTCCGCGGCGGGTAGCTCTGCTGGTGCGGCCAAGATGCGCGCGAGGGGGATGTCTGCTGTCAGCTCATACAATGCATAAAGAGTCGTGCGAGCGGGACATACTGGTTGTGTCCGGGAGCGCGCAGATCTTGTACTCGACCTCTGGACGCGTATCGACCACCACGACGCCGGGGGAGCCGAGGACGCTCTTGAATTCCTGCCGTCAGCCAGATGTGCACCAATGAATGGCACTACGCGCAGTCGCCAGCTTTCTGCGATGAGACCACAGTTGAAACTCACTTCAACGTCAATGCGCTTGCCAGTACCACCCGCCACGAGCCCAGTCTCTTCGTTAACTTCCACAGTGCCGCAGAACGTGTCGTAGTCCTCCTTCTCGACGTGGATACTCGGCACGGTGCCGCACGCGGGGCAGTCGGCTTTGCGCGGGCGCATGCGGACGGTGCGCACCATGGGGCTGCCGCCGAGGTGGAGGACATGCAGCACGGGCTCCGCATCCGTGCCCATCAGCACCGCGAGCGCAGTCGCCGCCATCCCGCTGCCGACAAAGCCCGTCACTGGACCCCAGACGCCGGCGTCGTCGCACCTCTGCGACGCACCGGCACGCGGCCACAGACACCGGTAGCATGCGCGCTGCTTGTCCCCCACGGTGCCCCCGTACACGGCCCACTGGCCCGCGGCACCCACTGCAGCACCAGAGACGAGCGGGATGCGGGCAGCCGTACATGCGTCAGACACCATGTAGCGCGTATACGGCCGGTCGGTGCAGTCGAGCACGAGGTCGTGGCCGCTTAGCTGCGCGAGCGCGGTCGTCGGCAGGATCGGTTCAGTGTGCGGCTCGAGGTCGACGTGCGGGTTGATACTGTCCGTAAGAGTGAGGAAATAAACATGACACGAGTAGGCCACCTACGCTTTCAAAGAAATGCACGCGCTGAGGACCTTGCTCATGCCCACGCGCTCGGTAGTGTGCAGAACCTGCCGGTGCAGGTTGGACGCAGATACCGTGTCGTGGTCAAAGATGGAGATATGTCCGACACCGGCGCCGACGAGGTACTGCAGCACAGGGCAGCCGAGGCCGCCCGCGCCAACGACGGCGATGCGGGCTGACTTGAGCTTCAGCTGGCCTGGGGAGTGAGTCAGCACTTGTCTGCGGGCAACAAGCCCTTCGGAGCATATTCCTCACCGTCAAGTCCCCATTCGGGCATGATCATCTGTCTGCCATACCGCAGGTACTCGTCAGGGCTGAGGGGCCACTCAGACTCCTCGCTGTCGCTGTAGGTTGGTGCCGGAGCGGTGGGGGCTGAGTGCGAGGCCATGGTGGTGTGATGGGTGTGGAAACGTCAACAACTAGAATAGTGGAGGTCTCAACTTTTCGGGTTCGTGCGGTGGCGGCATGCGCGTCATTGTCAGTCACTCAGCATCAATGTGTGGAGGTCGGTGGCGACGTGTCATGCTACAAACAGTGAGCTAGCTCTGCAGCTCTCGAGCAACCCAAGCTGCATCACAGCCATCTAGACATGTGATGGAAGATGCTCCGACGCCAACTAATGACTGAATGCTCATCTATTTCGCTCATGTGCTTCCAGTGCACTCTCCCGCCGGCAGATCCGCAGCACCAAGAATTGAGCATGTAAGCTGCTCATATCTGGAATCTGGGTATGTGGTGCATATGCTACTGCCTACGAAATTAGTCTTGCCTCTCGCCCACAAGACACTAAGAATTTTGAGCGTGCGTTTAGAGCTCGTCGTGGCCAAAGGCATCCTCGTCCTCGGCGGGTCCGTCCTCCTCCTCGGCGGCGGCGTCGGCGGGAACGTCACGCTTCTCGCCAGCGGTCTCGGGCGACTTGCGGGTAGCCTCAATGTACTCGACGAGGTTCTCAAGTGTGCGGTCGCCGTTGTAGTCGACCCAGTCGGACGAACCGGCGGGGCGGAACTTGAGGGTGGGGTAGCCCTGGATACGGAAGGGAGCGTCGGTGGGGATGTCGTTCTCGGTGGCGTCCATCTGGGCGATGACGACGTTGGACGACTTGTAGCGCTCACCAAGGGTGTCCCAGATGGGGGCGAGACGCTGGCAGTGACCACACCAGGGAGCGTAGAACTCGACAAAGACGTCCTTGGTCGAGTCGTCAAAGAGCTGCGACCAGCCGTTGGCGGTGAGCTTCCAGACGGGGCCGTCCTGCGACTCCGGAACAGCCTGCGACTTGACGGTGGGCTTGATCTCGCCAGCGAGGGCGCCAGCGACAAACTTCTGAATGCCAGCGGCCGAGACCTTCTCGGGGAGGACGAACTTGGTCTGCGAGGCGAGGTTCTGGAGGACAAAGCCAGGGAGGTTCTCGACGTCGACGCCAAGAGACTTGCCGTAGTCGCCGAACTTGGTGCCGTCAATGTAGACAAAGTTGACGGCGCCACGCTGGGTCTTGGCGTAGTCGGCAAGGGCCTTGGTGACCTCGACACGAGCGGCCTCGTCCTTGGGGTCGGCGAAGAGGTAGCCGATAGGGATGCCGTGGTCGGCGTAGTTGGCGAAGTTGTCAGGTCCAAGCTCGTCAAAGATGGGGATCGACTCGGCCTTGACGAACTTGGTGAGCTCGTCGACCGAGATGTCACCCGAGTAGGTGACGGCTCCGTCGTCAAACTCCTTGTAGAGGACAACGGCGGGGAGCTTGGGCTTGCCAGGGAGGGTGGGGACGGCGGCACCCTCAAACTTGCCGAAGACAAAGTTGTCACGGGCAGAGTTGGCGTAGTCCTCAAAGGCCTTGGGGACGGGGTTCTTCTTGTCACCGTAGGCAATGACGACGCTTGGATGAGTCAGCGGCGTCTCCCAGCCCGGTTGTTGCACTTACACCTTGTCGGCCTTGGTGAAGTCGTCGTGGGTCTCAGCGGAGAGCTCGGTGATGGCAGGGAGGCTCTGCTTGTTCATGTACGAGACGATGCCGTCAGCCTTGCGGGGGCCGTTGTAGTCGGTAGGGACACCATTGCGGAAGACCTTGAGGGTGGGGTAGCCGTTAACGTCGTACTGCTGGCAGACATCCTGCTCAACGGTGCAGTCGACCTTGGCGAGCTTGATGCCAGTCTTCTTGAGGATGGTAGCCGCCTCCTCGTACTGGGGAGCGAGGCTGGGAGGGTTAGTCAGATGTTCAGGTTCCTCCGAGACTGCCTTCCCCGGGGTGAGGAAGCCACCCCGGTTGGGACGTGTCCGGTCGGGAGTACTAACTTCTTGCAGTGTCCACACCCTGGGAGTGTTAGCTTGTGATTCAAGCGGCGATGCTAGCTGGGACACTTACAAGGAGCGAAGAACCTGTATTACAAAGCAAGGGTAGTAGGACGTGGTCAGTACGAGAACAAACAATGGGGCGAACTGCGGGGAGCGTGGAATTGCAGCCACCGTGGCATGAAGGAGCTCTGCGATCTGGGGTACCTTGCAGATGGCATCGAGCAGGGTCGGCTCGGCGCTCATTGGATGCTGCAGAGCAGGCTGGGTGGGTGGTTGGGCTAGTTGGCGGCGATGACTCACTCAACAAGGGCGAGATCCTCGTTGAAGACCTCGGTCTGGAAGTTGGAGTTGGTGAGGTCAACGACGTCGGAAGCGACGGCGACGCCAGCAAGGAAGGGGAAGAGGGCAAGGAGGGAGGAGATGCGCATGGTGAGATGGGTAGATGGAGAAAGAGAGAGAAGATGAAAGGAGAGTAGAAGTAGGAAAGGAGATGGAGGTGGAAGGGAGGGCAGCCACGCTGGACCTAAATGTGTGCTGGCTGGCTGGCAGGCTGGCTGGCTGGCTGGCTGGCACTCCAGGCTGGCTGGCACTGCAAGCTGGCTTAGGGGCTATTGACGCGTGTGGCGGTGACTTTGGAGGTGTCCGTGCCCGGCTGATTACCCACGGCACGCGCGGTGGCATATTCAGGGCTAGTTATTACATGAACTGGGCCTCCACGTCGACACGTCAGCAACGCATTAGTGCTTTGTCATTAGGACACGTTTGTAAATCGAGCTCTAAAACTGTTAGTAATCCAATTGCAACGATCTGGTTCAAAGGCGGCAACGTGCACCCGCGAACTCTTGTTTACGGCACCGCGGCCCACCCGCGTACAGCCTCGTGTGAACATTAAATCTTCTTCCGTCTCTCCCGGCCGAACAGCGCAGCGAGCGAGCATGGCGCGGCGCGTATCGTGTGTCAGAAAGAAGGAAAAGAAAGAACACTTCAAGCACATGGCTGATCAACCACGAAACAGCCAGCACTGCCAGTACTGATCAGCAGCACCCACCACGCGCCAGCTGCTGATCACTGCTGCCCATCTCGTTGGAACCACATCTGCTTACGTGGAGGCCCACACTATCATTCCCATGCATCCTCATCCCCGATCTACAGATCTCCAAGCCCGTTGTCGTACTACGGCGAGCATGCCGCTGTCGCTCACCGAGAGACAAGTTGTACTACTCTCTTACTGCTTCCAGCTAACGCATCTAGTTCGGGATCTAGCCGGTCCGAGCAGGTCTCTATTGCCGTCTCGCGTCTCGTCTGGTCGCTGTTGCGTGCGTGCGTGCCCTCCGCTCGCCGTGAAAAGAACACACCCTCTCTCAAAAGGATGCATTCCTTCCCTTGCTCCTTCCGAACCGAACGGGCCGCCAAGACGCCCGTGTCAGCCCAACACCGCCAGCCATTATCATATCAGGTTTGTGCGTCAACACACATGCGCGAATCAGTCCAGGGGACACCCGGGGCCCAATCTTTGTAAACCCTTTTGTGCGGCGGTCGTTCGGCGCGGGTTGCGGCGCGGAGGCACACCGCGCCACGACGCAGGAGGAGGCTTCGTTGCCCACTCGCCCACCCTCCACTCCCGGGCCACACGCGTGCGGCGATTTGGTGGCGGCTGTCGCTCACGAACCGTGTACCGAACCGAGCCTCGTAGCAGTGAGCCGATCGAGCCCGCTACGTGGTGAGACATCGAGACAACAAGGTCCCAGGGCGCGTGGAGGTGATGGGAGTGGGCCGAAAGTGGGGTGGACCGGGCTGTACATAATAAACCTACATGCCGTGCGTGGCAACACGCCTTGCAGGGTAGTCGTTGCCGAGTGCCGGGATCAACGATCGCGCACGACAACCACCGCACCGGCCCCTCGGATCAATCTCTCTGCACGGGCGAGATATTATCGCGATGGGATGGCAGATTGATAATGCCAAGCCCACCGAGACATTTACCAAGCCAAGCTCACCAAGTCATCTACCATGCCTCACCAGTGCCCAGCGTCTTTAGCCTAACTACTTACGGTTCCACCTTTCATATCAGATGGAGCTCCTCCTTCTCGCTCACACTCAAACAACGAAAGTGCATCCGGCCTGAACTCTGTTTGCATCTCGCTTCCGAAACGCGTACTCGTACTCACTCAATACCCGACAACATTCGCTCCAAGGGCTGTCCGCTGCCGGGTCGCTAGTCTTTTCTCTGCGGCGTGTTCCATCACGTCAGCAGATGTCGAAGCTCCACCCCCGGTGGGCCTGCCATGGCCGCGTTGCAGTCACAACTGTAATTGTGCACATCTCTTCCTTTCTCTGCAAGTCGACATGGATACTTACCCGAAGCACGCGCTGAGGCCGTACTGAAGCGCACTTGCGGGCATCATTGGCGCAGACCGCCGCAGTTGGGTCAGGCCAAACGGGCGCTCCTGAGGCCGTCTGCGCGGTGGTCCACGGGCGGCGCAGCAACGGCAAGCAGGAGGCTCAGGTAGATGACGGAATTACGCAGCCTCCGAGTCGGTTCTGACAATGGCGAACAATGGAGACGCTCCATAGTCGCGGACATACCCCCAAGTCGCGGACATACCCCCAAGGATCGAATGAGACTTATCATCAGCAACAAGCCCGTCAGATGACTTTCGGGGTGCTCTTGTGGCACCTTACGCGCGTTGAGAGTCAAAGCTAGACATGTTGGGAGGCAGCACTTGACAACTGTTGGGTCACATCAGATGACCATGTCCAAGTGTAATTTCTCGTCCACTTCCATCGGAATCGCCACTCTCGGACAAACCGTCAACAAGCTTGTTGTTCTCCGCGGAACTGCACCCCCACCGCTTCGGACCAGCATGGAGCTCAGGAGCTGTGCCGATGCGTTAGTCAAAGGGCGGGGAGCACATATCCATTGCTCTAGACATGCAGCTGATCGTTTGCTCTGCCGTTCATTGATTCATAGTTTATCGTCTCCCTTGACTTATTCTCAGGCTCGTCGAGAACAGGAGACGGGAGTGCCTTCGAGAAACCTTTCGTTCACATTCGACTCGCCATCTACTCATACACAGGGCAACCCTCGCCTCCAACACTGTCTCGCCCCTTCTCACTGACTCAGCACATTCTTGCCCTTGCAGTCCGTTCCGACTTTGCAGCAGACCGTGGTAAGCCCGGTACTGCCTGGCGTCGTATTGACCGTGTAGGTGCAGGTGTACCTGGCGTTGTCAGCATACTCCCTCCCCGGCTAGTCCTCGTCGCTTACCCCGTTGGGCAGGCCCGGCTTGCGTCGAAGCAGCAGGGAATCCACATAGGAATGCATGTGGTGCCACAGCGCCTGTAGGTGATTCCGCAGTTGCCGCTGGGACCGAAGGGGTCGCGCTCCTCCAATTCCTCGGTAACCTGCCTGCGGGGCGAGGCGGCGACCGTGAGCAGAAGCGACAGGTAGGTGATAGTGGTGAAGAGCATGGGTGTTTAGAATAGTATGTGTTCGTGGCGTGGAAGCTTTAGGTCGTCGTGGCGGGGGTTTATATACCATTTCTCTGTCGCCGTCTCCAACAGCGGAGATAGCTGCCATGTCTTGCGTGCCCGTTTCTCCCGTTCTGTCTTGTCGCAGGGGGCCATGAGATTATGAGACCAACGGAAGGACGTCCATAAACTCGACAGCCAGCGCCTGGACCCGTCGGAAGAAGCATCGAGCCCCTCAGATGACTGTATCAAAAGTGCAGATCTCAGTGCGGAGCTGAAAGTGCACTCTGAAGGTAATTCTCTCGCAACCGCCACTGTGGGAGCAGCATCGGTTTGGCAAACTGTTTTCTCCCCTGCCGTGTTGCCAGCTCCCTCCCAACGTCGCACTAACCTCGCTTTCATCGAGCTATTCCCATTACGAAGGGGCGCATAAAGTTGCCTCCGTCCCCCAGCACAAGTCATCACCGCTGCCGCCGACAGCTTTGGGACGGAGCGCGGATGGAGTGGAAATGCCTCGACACGCTCAACCCGTTCCCGCCTTCTGCTACACGTTTATTCATCCAGCGTTTCCGTTCATTTCCCACTACTCGTAGTTTCAATTAGGCTTCTAGCAGACTGTTCCCCTGCGGCAGCAGAACGAGATGGGCGGGTTTCCATTGATCGGGACCCTAGTGCGACACACGGAGCTGTTGCTGTCAGCGTCCATCTTCCTCGCCACGCCGCCATGATTACTTACCCCGTGGGACACTCCGAGCCCTTGTCGAAGCAGCAGTTGCTCGAGAGTGGAATACACACAGTGCCACAGCGCCTGTAGGCGATGCCACAATTGGGGTTGGGGTCGATGCGCCGGTTATGGTCGCCTGCGTCGTTGAGGACGGGCGAGGCGGAAACTGCGAGCGCAAGACAAAGGAGGGCGGCAGTGCAGAGGAGCATTGGTGTGTTTGAGGAGTTCTTCAACAGAAGCGGAGAGGAATACGTCTACAGGCTGCAACTTCATATACCATTTCTTAGAGTCAAACTCACAATGAGCTCTGTTGTTTCTTGAATCCCATTTTCTCGGGTGTCGCGCGCACCCCGCACCGACTCCCTCGAACCCCCGATGAGCAAGCGTCTGCGGACCCATCAGATGACCCGGGCGGAGAGCGAGCCCCAGCAATCCTCGACACCTTCCATCGGAGGTGGCACCCTCCGCCGTACAGTCGGACGCAGTGCTTAACCTCCGCAGCGCCATCATATGACCTTTCTCGACAACTTCCATCGGAAACCGTCTTTCTGCTCGGACCCAACGCTTAACAAGCTTGTTCTCAGTTACGTCCTCGGGCCTCGTCACTGCCACTCCAGTTAACTACAGCACAGCGTGGAGCCGCGCATTCTGACCGTGGCACCCGCCCCACCCATCGTGAAGCGCAGCTCCTGCACTGCCTATATTTGACTGCGCTTTTCCCACTGCTTGAAGGGACAGTGTTGTGGGCATTGCAAGAGCACGGGGCGACATGGATGGCACCAAGGTGAGCACTTTCGGCTTGGACCTCTGGATGTCCGCCCGTCTTGTCCGCGAGATCCAGCCACATGGATGCCTTCCCCCCTCCGACCCGGACTACGGCGATCGGGAAATTGGGTCTGGTGGAGGCCAACCATCGTTTCGACGCCCACCAAGGCAGTTGGCTCCTGTCTTCATCAGTATCAGTTGTCTCCCTTGTGAGTGTCAAGAATTCAGACAAGGACAACAATTTGTTTCTGTTGAGTGACTCTCAGCGGGGGTAAGAGAGGAGGAGAGTGGCGGGATGTTTGACAGACAACAGTCTCAGCCTGGTCGTGCGACAAGTGTTTCGCGGAAATAGATAAGAAGCTGAAGGCCACACTTCCCGGAGTTGAACCGAGATGAAGTCAATTTCACCCGGCGGTGTGGTGGGGAGTGAGCCATCGGGCGCGTCACTTGCAAGGAACGAGTGCCACCAGATCGACATATTTGAGGCTTCTTGAGACTGCGTCTTGTCCTGTAGATTGACGAGCAATGGTCACGAACTGGCGTATAGATTCCTCCTGGGGGTTAGAAGTGATTCGGGTTAACTCGGCAAGAGCCCGTCCCAAGCCAAAATGACGACAAGGAAGCTGGGAGAAGGAAAGTCGGCCACATCACGTGACAAGTTTAACAGCACCACACCGGACGGACCCACCACCCCACATTCAGGCCCAGCCAGCCGCAGCACACCACCACCATCCACCACCAAAGAGTTGAGCCGAAAAAGTCGACCTCGCCTATCGCAAGACCAGTACTGGCAGAGAGAACAGTCGAAATGCATGAATACAGAGCAACATTCTCCCTCTTGTGCTCTCCTGTAACACACACCACCGCCTCTCCCTTTCCTTCTTGACCTCCTTTCCTGTGTGTCTTGCAGAGAGAAAACGAGACCCCCCCCCCCCGCCAATTTCAGCCCTGGTCCTGTCTCCGTTTTTTCCTCCGCCCCGCTTGTTGTGCAACCAAAAGTAGCTCAGTCGCCAGTCGCCAGTCACCTCGCCCGGATCACACACATTCCGAGATTGACTGATTTCTCGGTTTTCTTCCAACTCTCCATACCAACACCACCGAGGCGCACCCATCATGTCCGCCCAGGAGGTTAAGCCCGAGGCCGCTGCCCCCGCCCCCGAGCAGGTCGAGGCCCAGCCCGAGGCCGTCGAGGCCGTCGAGGAGCAGCAGACTGGTACGTATCTCCGGCCGCCCGAAGTGGCTCCGGAGAAAAAAAGAGCAACGACAACACCCACATAGCTAACCTCCTCCAGTCCCCCCCGTCGTTGTCCGCCTTCCCAAGCCCAGCACCGCCCGCACTCTCCCCAAGCCCGTCGGCGACGAGTCGTACTCGCAGCTCACCCTTCTTTCGCAGCCTTCGGAGACCGTCCAGGAGCTCAAGCTTGCCGTTTCCGAGTGGGTCGGCGGCTACTGGCTCGGCCCCTACTCGCTCCGTCTCCCTGGCAAGGCCGCCGAGGCTCTTTCCCAGTCCAAGGAGGGTATTGAGATCCGTGCTGGTGACAAGCTCTCCGAGTGGCTCGAGGTTGGCGACGTCTTTGCCCACGTCGCCGAGGAGGGCGAGCGTGAGCTCGAGGTCGTCAAGGGTGAGCCTCATTCATCTCCGTTTTTTCTTCATCAAGGTGGGCTACTAACCACATCACAGAGCCCTACACCGAGTCGTCGGCTCGCCAGGCTGTTGTCCGTCTCCTCGACTACATTGCGCCCGCCGGCACTTCGGTCCACACCCTCTCGACTCCTCTTGGTGTTGCCGCCGGCTCCACCATCTTCGAGTCGGTTCGCGACGGTCTCCTCTCGGGCGAGGCTGAGCTCGCTGCCGAGGACGCTGACAAGAAGAAGGCCAAGAAGGACGCCGTTGAGGAGGAGACCAAGGAGAAGAACGCCTTCTCTGCCTGGACTGCCGGCTCCGACGTCCCCCTTTCCAAGCTCCCCGTTGCCCAGGCTCCCGTCCAGGTCCAGCCCTGCCTCCGCGCGATCCAGCTCTCGCCCTTCAACCCCCCTCCTGCCCACCTCCGCCAGCAGGGCCACCAGCTCTACCTCCAGGTCTCAATCCTCGAGGGTGACGTCTACACCCTCGTCTGCACCTCGCGTGGCTGGTACGTCTCCAAGTCGAACGTCAACAACTTCGACCCCGCCCCCCGCGACTCGTCGGCTGGTCCCACCCACTCGCTCATCGACCTCCTCCACTCGCTCTCGCCCCTCTTCTCCGAGCGTCTCTTTGCCCTCCCTTCCCTCTCGTCGACTCCCCCCGCCCTCGACCCCCTCTCCACTGTCGCCATCCCCCAGGCCGAGCCCGCCTACCCTTGGATCGCTCCCGCCCCCAAGCCCGACATCGTCCCTGATGTCCTCCGCACTCAGCTCGCCTACCTCCACTCGGGCGCTACCGTTCCCGAGGCTCTTGACTCGGC
>PQXP01000405.1:0-23260 GCA_002973495.1 Apiotrichum akiyoshidainum
MCCCCCCCCCCTTTCTCTCTGCTTTGCTTCCTGTCCATTCAATCACGTCGTCGCCTGCCCACTGCGATGCCGCGCCTCATGTGCAGACGCCCCTGGCTCCTTAATGTCTGGCTGTTCCAAGTTCCTGAGCTCCCATTATGACCTGTAGAACAACCTAAGGCTGCAAGGTTGGCAGCCCATGTGCCCAGGTCCCAGAGCTAGAGCATCACCGCCCGACTCCCATCTGCCCCCGCCTACAGCTGCACAGCGCCAGCAGGCCAGCAGTGCCTGTAGCGCCCAGCCCCGCACAAGGCCACTGGCCACTGGTGCTCTCCCGATAAACGCCATTGCTGCCAGCCTTCGGCTTTGCATTTCCCTTGCCCGTACCCTGCTGTCTTTTGGATTCCTGACATCTGCACGTCCGCCAGTCCTGAGGACCTCTGGCGGGCCAGGAACAATACCAGCGGGCAAGCAGGCTGCTCTATCCGCTGGCTGGCTGGCCACTGGCGCCCGCGAGCACCCATTTGCTTGTCATCGTGATGGATCTGCTCCCTGCCTGCCTCCGGTTCAGCATTACTCGCCTCTGTCTCTCCGATGCAGCAGCGATGCTGTGAGGTGTGTTATGCGTAACGGATGAGCCAGAGTTAAGCACGTCCACTTTCGTACAGCTCGCGTCACGCTGTAATGTTGGGCTGTAACTCATGTCACCCCCATACGAGATACTCGAGAGAGGACATGACATTGAGAGCCCTGACAATCTCGCAGCGGGCTCAGTGGTAGTGCAGGGCAGGAGCAATGACCAGTAGCAGCTGAATGCCATGGTCCCGTCCCTCAGGCCCTCATTCCAGCTCATTCAAGTGGGAGCACAAGAGCAGAGGAACAAACATGCTCGGGTTGGTGCTTGAAAGTTTAACGGCAGGTCCGTGAGATGGGACGTGTCCACAATGGCTGATGTGATGTCCGGAGAATACACTTCAATGGAGGACCCTTTGCTTCTGCTCTGAAAGGAAGGAGGGAGAGGGAGGCTCACGCTATCAATGCTGACAAAAGCCAGTGATGGTCCGCGCTCGTGCGCCGAGCCAATGCCCAGCATGCCCAGGCATTTGGGCTGATGAAGGCACTGCCAGCGACCAGCCGGGGCTTGGCACTGCCAGCAATGCAGCAGGCGGGCAATGAAGAGGCTTGGGAGGCCTGTATGCCAAGGGCTATGAGGAGAGGAAAGAGAACGCCATGAGGAGGTGCAGAGATGGCTGGTTGTTCATGGCTTTACGACTAAGGGTCCTACCATCACATACTTGCCCATCGGACGGGACAGGCCCAGAAAAAAAAAACACACACACGTCAAAGGCAGCTAATAAAAATCACTCGCGCCAAAGGCGCCACGCGGGACCAAATTGCAATATTGCGCTTTAGCGTGGAATCGCGTGGCAATGGAGCTGGGAGTGGGGGAGTGAATAGGCATCAAAACCAGGGACCCGCCTATATTGTCTCGCGCCTACACACAAAAGGGGGGCCCGTTTACACTCGCCAGTTCCGACTTTCTGCTCCCGCGTCTGGAAATGTCGAGAGACGAGCAGTCCACCCCGAGGCCACTCTGCCACTGCTGCTCGCTGCTCCGAAAGTCGTCTTTGACGTCCTCAGCACCGACTGCAAACCCCTAATCACCCCCCACACCACTCAAAATGGCCGCCCGCCCCGTCCTCCCCCGGCTGTCCCTCGCCCTCCGCCGCACCGTGGTGCACCACGCCCGCCCCCCGCGCGTTCCCGCCTTCCGCAACCCCCACGAGACCTCGGTCCCTCGCCCGACCGAGGGCACCGCCGTCGCGCACCCCACCCATCTCGGCGGCGCTGAGGCCTCGACCTCCACCGCCGCTGCCGCCCTCGACGGAACAAACTTCACCTTCCACCACTCCCCGCCCCCCACCGCGCCCTCGTACACCACCGGCGCCGTCCCCGACCTCCTCCGCTGGACTGCCGGCGAGAACGTCCGTCTAACCGGCGAGGAGGCCGCCCCGCTGCGCAACGCCAAGGACGTGTACAAGCCCCACACCGAGTGGAGCCAGGAGATGAAGAACAAGATTGTCGAGCTCCGCGCTATCGGCCGCACACGCTCGCAGATCGCCAAGGAGTGAGTCGCCGGAATACACAACGGGCAAGGTGGAGATCGCAGAGGCCAGGAGCGTCAGAAAAAGTTGTTCACGCGCTCTGGGACAACGCCAACGAGTGCACAGATTCCTCTATGCGTCGTGTGTGCGCTGCCTGGCTGCTTTGGGGGGAGATCACAGCCGAGAATAGGACGCAATCTCCCGGACCCCTCCAGACCAATCCTCCACCCCCACTGCCAGGACTGTAACGACTAACATGCAGGCTCAACATTCCCCGTGAGGAGTACCAGCGCATCGCCATTCTTGCCCCTGCGTC
The DNA here is from genome assembly GCA_002973495.1 of Apiotrichum akiyoshidainum. Lineage (NCBI taxonomy): Eukaryota > Fungi > Basidiomycota > Tremellomycetes > Trichosporonales > Trichosporonaceae > Apiotrichum > Apiotrichum akiyoshidainum. The sequence goes on from PQXP01000405.1 coordinate 2,401, forward strand.
GAAGAAGCACCTCGAGGCGCAGGCGCAGGCGCTCGAGAGCCAAAAGGCCAGCTGGGGAAAGAACAAGACCATGGCCCGCGCCATCCGCGAGCGCCGCAAGACCTTCTGGTAATCTTGCGACCTTGCTCGTTAGCGAGGACGACAACAACATCATTACATCGTGTAGTTTTGGCATTATGCAACACAGATCCATAGAACGGAGCACCGCGGTGGGACAAGGGCAAGGGCAGCCATCATGAAGGGTGCACAATGGACTGAACATTACATCACACGTAACCTGCAGCTGTCTGTCTCTATCGGCGCTCGTAGTCGCGCCTGCGGTCACGGTCATCGCGCGAGTCGCGGCCGTAGTCCCTGCGCCTGTCATCGTCCCGGCGCCTGTCATCGCGCGAGTCGCGGTCGCGGTCGCGGCGCTCATCCCGGCGGTCATCACGGTCACGGGCACGGTCACGGTCGTCGTGGCTGTCGCGGGCAGAGGTTTCGCGCTCACGCTCACGGTCGTCTCGACGGTCGCGGCGCTCGGGGCTGTGCGTGCGGTCCTTGGTGTCGCGGTCGCGGTCTCGGCTCTTGGTGTCGCGGTCTTTGCTGTCGCGGTTCCTGTCGCGGTCCCTGTCGCGGTCCCTGTCGCTGCGGTCGGCGCGCTCCCCACGGTCACGCTCCCGGTCGGCGCCACGGTCGCGGTCGCGTTCCCGCTCGCGATCCCGTCCGTGGTCCCGCTCGCCCCGCTCCCTGCGGTCCCACTCCGCCTCCTTCCTGGCCCGCACGCGGTCGCGCTCTGCGCGGACTCGCTCGCGCTCCTCTTTCCGCTTCCGCTTTGCCTCCTTCTCCGCCTCCTTGTTCTCCGCCTTGCGCTTCTTGTTGTCGGCCGCCTTGCGCTCGTTGTACAGGAAGAGGCTCATGGGGTCCTCCTCGTCGAGGTCGGCGTCCGACTTGTTGGCCTTTTCGTCGTCCGTCTCGTCGTCCTCCGACTCTGCGAGTGTTAGTCGTGCTAACTCTTAGACCGTTCGCAGCACGAGCTGGGCCTTGCGTACAGGGCCGCCAGCTCGTTCTGCATGCACCATTCTCTCCAGCCTGCCCTCTCACTCCCACTCACCGTCAAGAGGCTTCGGGCGCGCATTGTACGTCGGCTGCTCCGGCTCCTCGTAGTCTCCGTCCTCGTTCCGCTTGCCGGGCTGGCGGTACTCGCGCACATGGTCAACGCGCAGCGTGCGCCCAAGCACCTGCGCGCCGTTCATGTTGTCGACCGCGAGCACCGTGCTGCGCTGGTCCTCGTACATGAGGAACCCGAACCCGCGCGTCTTGCCCGTCTCCTTGTCGCGCGGCAGCGAAACGTCGGCAATCTCGCCCCACTGCGAGAAGACGGTCAGCACGTCGCCTTCCGTCATTTCAAAGTTCAGGCCGCCGACAAAGATGTATGCGGAGTCTGGGGGGGGTCAGCGGTGTCCGATTCCGCGCGGACAAGGAGAGGTACGGGACTCACCCTTGTACTCGTCGTGCCAGGAGCCCTTGACGCCGAGCTCGAGCTCGCGCTGGTTGATCTTGTTGATCTCCCGAATAGAGCTGCTGTCAGCTGAGACACTAGCGGTGGAGCTCACTTCATGTTGTGCGGGAGGCCACAGGTGGTGGATGAACGAGTGTGCAGCGGTTTGTTGTTGAGCAAGTTGGCTTCGCTCGCCGCCCAACATTGGGTGGCCATGAGCGACGGAAGCAAATTTGGACTCGCAGGTGGCGACTTTACTGAGGCGGCAGAATCGCCCTCATGCCAGCAGGAGCAGGTCTCCAGTGCAGCTAGTGCAGCAGAAGAGAACCACTGTAAATAGAAGGAATGCTCTATTTGTCCAACAACACACGCCCCCGCATCCCCCGACCTCTCTCGATGAGTTGTAGTGTTGCATGCTATGTACAGATGTCCAGTGTCTACTTCTGAACCGCCTTGGTCGACTTGCTGACCTGCGCGGCAAGCTTGGTCTTGGCAAGGTAGCCGTGGTTGTTCGTGTTGGTGTAGTACTCTGCGCCGAGTTAGTGGCAGCTCGTTGTATAGCTCCGGAAGGGACAGCGCGCTTGCATCGCGAGCTGTACCCTGTCTGACACACTCACCAAGGTCGGACCTGCGGATGGGGTCGGCCATCTTGACTTCGCGTCCGATAAACTTCTCGGGCCAGACCTCCTGGCGGAGCGAGAGGTTGTTGTGGTAAACGGCAGTGACCTTGCCGCCGGCGGCGATGACGGCGTCAGCGGCCTGCTTGGAGAAGCGCGAGAGCTCGAGCTCGAGCTTGGGGAGGGGGAGGTCGGGGTCGGCGGGGCCGAGGAGCTTGACGCCGGCGTGCCCGCTGATGCCGTGAACGAGGTTGGCGCGGACAACGGCACCGACAGTGATGGGCATGGACGGGTCGACGCGGGCCTCGGCGATGAAGGCCTGCAGACGGCTCAGGGGAAGAGGGGCGTATGTCCGGCGGGTGAAGTTGAGGAAACCGCGCTTGGGGAACAAGCGGGTAATGGGGGTCTGGCCACCAGCAAAGCCAGGTCCAGGCTTGCCGTTGCCGCTGCGCGCGAGCTGACCCTTGTGACCGCGACCGGCGGTGCCGCCCTTCTGCGATCCCTGTCCACGACCGCGACGGACGTTCTGTCTGTCAGTGTAGTCCTGGTAGTTGATAGAGTAGGCTGGCGGCCACAACCAAGTTCCAGCTTGGAGGAGAGCATTTGAAGCTGGAGCTGCTTGTGATACGTAGGCGAGGGGACACAGAGAGCACCTCTGCAACCTCTCTTCCGTCTGCGACGCAATGTTGACGTCCGTGATGGTTTAGGGAGCCTTCTACGTTCCGAAATCGCAACGGTCGCGCTCCCAAAGCGCACATTCCGGTGCGCAAACTGCTGCAGGATAATATCTCCTGCTCCCAATATACGTTCACTCTTGTGCGGAGGCCGGAACTGCCATGCGTGATACTCACGTCCTTGGTCGAGCCCTTGGCGGGGGAAAGGTTTCCGAGGTGGAGGGAGGAGACGGAGCGGGAGGAGCCGGGGACGGCGGAGGGGAGGAAGCGAGGGAGGCGGGATGCCGAGGCCTCGAGGACCGTCGAGAGGGCGGAGAAGAACATTGTTTTTAGGGGATGTGGAGGACGACGCCGACAGCGAGAAGCCACTTTGTTCCGACGAGCTCGAGCAGAGACGAGGAGTCGGTCCCGACTTTCTCTTGACATTTGGGACCAGGAATCGGCGAGCGGGAGTATATCCACGTGGTTTCTGATAAGCTCCAAGCTTGCAGATCCCCATCTAGCCGAAAAAGCCACGTCAATAATTCCGCCTGAATCCACCAAAAGTCTCTTGCCGATACAGCCACTGTGATCACCACCACCACCTGCCTGGTCCTGGCTGCTGCTCGCCGGGCTCTGACTCCTCCCTCGCTCCGACTCGCGACTCGACTCATTGTCGACACCACTCTTTCCTCTCTCCTCAACACTTGTCCACACACCCCCTGTATGCTCACACGCCTCACCCGGCGGCTGCATCTTCTCTCCACCACTCTCCCTATTTCAACCCCCGCTAGCTCGCTTCGTCTCGTGCTCGCGCCACACCAAAAACAAATCTACCTCCCCTCTCCTTATCTCTCCACCCGACACTTCACCATGTCCGCCCCCGCCGCCGCCGAGGCCACCCTCTACAAGGACCCCGTCACCGGGGAGATGATCTCCAAGTCGTGAGTTGCCGCGCCCGTGCCCTCCGCTCGAGTAGAAAAGCTGGAAAAAAAAAGTTATAGTGCCACTGGAGCGATCATTGCGCGGCCGGCCCTGATCGCAGTGGATGAGCGATTTGTTGACAGCTCAACACTAACCCCCCAGCGAGCTCAAGCGCCGTGCTAAGCAGCGCGAGAAGGAGGCCGCCAAGGCTGCTAAGGCTGCCGCCGCTCCCGCCAAGCCCGCTGGCGAGAAGAAGGCCGGTGCCGCCGACGCCGCCGAGGAGATGGACGCCCAGGCCTTCTACGACTTCCGTGTCGCCGAGATCAAGAAGCTCCGCGAGACCAAGAACCCCGACCCCTACCCCCACAAGTTCCATGCCTCGCACGGCATCCCCCAGTTCGTCGCCGAGTGGGGTGTTGAGGGCAAGATCCCCGAGGGCCAGACTGTCGAGACCCCCGCTCCCATTACCCTCGCCGGCCGTGTCTACTCGCTCCGTTCGTCGTCGTCCAAGCTCCGCTTCTACGACATTCGCGCCGACGGCGCCAAGGTCCAGATCATGGCCCAGGCCCAGAACGCCAAGTCGCTCGAGGACTTTATTGCCCAGCACGACCTCATCCGCCGTGGTGACATTATCGGTGTTACCGGTAAGCCCACCCGTACCAAGGCTGGTGAGCTCTCGCTTGCCATCTCGGAGATCCAGCTCCTCTCGCCCTGCCTTCACCAGCTCCCCGGCCGTGAGGGTATCACCGACGTCGAGACCCGCTACCGTAAGCGCTACCTTGACCTTATCGTCAACCAGAACACCCGCGACATCTTCATCGCCCGCTCCAAGGTTGTCAACTACATCCGCAAGTACCTTGACGGTCTTGGATTCCTCGAGGTCGAGACCCCCATGATGTCGATCCAGGCTGGTGGTGCCGTCGCCAAGCCCTTCATCACCCACCACAACGACCTCAAGCTCGACCTCTTCATGCGTATCGCCCCCGAGCTTTACCTCAAGGAGCTTGTCGTCGGTGGCCTTGACCGTGTCTTCGAGATCGGCCGTGTCTTCCGTAACGAGCAGATCGACATGACCCACAACCCCGAGTTCTCCATCTGCGAGTTCTACATGGCCTACGCCGACATGTACGACCTCATGGACATGACCGAGTCGATGATCTCGGGCATGGTCAAGTACCTCACCGGTGGCACCAAGATCACCTTCCACCCCAAGGGTAAGGGTGAGGGCGCCAAGTCGTACGAGATTGACTTTGCCCGCCCCTGGAAGCGCTTCGACATGATCGAGGAGCTCGAGAAGCAGCTCAACGTCAAGTTCCCCCCCGGAGACACTCTCCACACCGAGGAGGCCAACAAGTTCCTCCGCGACCTCTGCGCCAAGCACAACGTCGACTGCTCCGAGCCCAAGACCAACGCTCGTCTCCTCGACAAGCTCGTCGGCGAGTACATTGAGAACCAGTGCATCAACCCCTCGTTCATCGTCGGCCACCCCCAGGTCATGTCGCCCCTCGCCAAGTACCACCGCTCGCGCCCCGGACTCTGCGAGCGCTTCGAGTGCTTCGTCGCCACCAAGGAGATCTGCAATGCTTACACCGAGCTCAACGACCCCTTCGACCAGCGCGAGCGCTTCGAGGAGCAGGTCCGCCAGAAGGAGCAGGGCGACGACGAGGCCCAGGGCGTCGACGAGACCTTCATCAACGCGTGAGTTATATTCTTGTTTACCGTAACTGACATCAGCCTCGAGTACGGTCTTCCCCCCACCGGTGGATGGGGTCTCGGTATCGACCGTCTTGTCATGTTCCTTACCGACTCGGCCAACATCAAGGAGGTCCTCCTCTTCCCCGCCATGCGCCCCATCGGCCAGAACAACCCCGAGCAGGCCGCCGCCGCTCCCGAGGCCAAGGCCTAAGTCTAGGATTAGGACCAGGACCAGGACCAGGACTTTGGCAGCCCATGTAGTGTGTCGCAACGCAAAACCGTCGTGCCATCTAGTAGAGACGTCTGATGCACATTATATAGCCACTGGGGAGCACGCTGAGACAACGGGTTGCATGTGATACGGCCGCCATGCTGCGATGACGCCGATGACGGAAGTGCCACTGGATGCAAATCGCGGCAATGGAATGATGCCGAGTGGCGAATCTTGCCCCTTGTTTGTTATCTATTTAGCGCATTGCTCTCTTTCTCATTCCACGACATCGACCCACTCGCCACCACCACCATGCCAGACGCGTCCCTCTACGCCATCCTCCGTCTCGACGAGCGCGCCTCGCCGAGCGACAGTGAGTGCTCCTGCATGCGCCGCCCAAGAGCTTCTCCAAATGGCACAGCTGCAGCAAGAGTTGCAATCGTTGGCCATGACGGAGCGCAGGTGGTCAAGCTGACACCGCCAGTCCGCAAAGCGTACCTCGTCCTTGCGCGTGAGAAGCACCCCGATAGGGGCGCCGAGACGTCTTCGTTCCAGACCCTCCTCCGTAAGTCTTCCCCCGAACTGTTAAACACATACCGCATCGCTGCTGGCCGTTGGGTGCGCGAGGCCGCTTTGCTGCCACGCTCATGTTCTCACGGCTGAGACACCTGTTCCTCCCACCCACATCCATCCTGACACTAGCACTGCCACTGACACCCGCAACGACACCCACGCTGACACGCAGACGCATACGAAGTGCTCTCAGACCCCGCGCGGCGCTCAGCATATGACGCCGAGCTCGCCTCGCGGCGCAACCGCCGCCGGGGAGCGGACGGGTTTGATGCTTTCGCCCCGTTCCCCGCGTTCGCGTTCGACTTTCCCCCCATGCCGCCCATGCCGGTCTTCCCCACGTTTGACTTCCCTCCCATGCCTGCCTTCCCCGAAATGCCTGGATTCCCTAACTTCCCCTTCGGCCCCGGAGGCGGCGTCGATGCCAGTAGCGCCCGCGGAAACCCATTCCCTACAGGCTTTGGCCCCGGAGGTGGCTTCCCGTTTGATATGCGGCCACCCGGCTTTGGCGCCGGCTTCGGCATTGGAGGCGGCGGCGGCGGGTTTCCCTCACCTTTTGGTGCCGACTTCCCGTTCGGACCTGGGCCGGCATCGGCAAACTCGAGCACGGCAAGCTTTGATCGGTTCTTCCACCACCACCAGAGCGACCCGTTTACCTTTTACGATGATGTGCACGTGGAAGAGGTCACGCGGGAGGAGGGCGGCGGCGAGGCCGTGGCGACAGCTGGCCGTGACTGTCAAGAACAAGCCGCGGGCCGGATGCAGGATGGGGTGAGTGGATTCGAACGCCACAAGCATCTTGACCCATTCCATTACGGGTACTCGTACTGACGGTCAGTACACACAGGTTAAAGCCACCACCAACCCGACCAGCTCCCGCGAGTACGTGATCAAGGACAAGGACGGCAACCCGTGCGGGTGGGGCTACTCTGCGACGTGGAGCTCCGGTGGGGTGAGGGAGTAGGGAGTAGGACGACGAGGGGCACATGACCGTCTGCCAGGGAGTGAATGTGTGGAGGCCAGGAGGCGATTCAGACACCATGGGTCGGGAGGACGAGTGACCGTGACCTGGACGGTGTAAAGTGTAGACGACAAGAAGAGCGGCCGACAAGATAACCTGGAGCAACGAGACCACTGTCTGGAAAAAGAGGCAACTCTCGGCACGGAGAGACTGCCGCGCGCGACATCCGCGCCTGAAGATAAGACGATGATGAGCCAGCATAGCATGAGAACAAAACTATTTGTGTATGTAACCCTGTCTGTAGACATGAGAAAAGAAGCGATCAGAAGACTGTCTGCCTTCCGTCCCCCCTGTCGCTGTTCTGCCTGCCCCTGCCCGCCGCAGTGCGCAGGCACTGTGCGCCGCCAGTGTGCACCGTGTGTGCCGTGCTCATCACCGTATCGGCGTGCATTCACCAACAGCAAGGGCGAGAATCAGCCGACACAACCAGTGATGAATTGCCTCAACGCCGGCCCACTGTGCGGACGGCGAGATACAGACCAAGTGCCGAGTGCCGAAAACGCCCGAGCGGCCAGCCTGTCCCCCAGCCTGTCGGTTCGTCCGGCGCTTTCGACATTTCCATTTCGCGATTTGGCGGTCGGCCGGTCAGTCGGCGCTCTGACCCGGTGACCGGTGACCACCGGACCATACCCATCGGGCTGTTCAAGCGGGGCTTGTGCGTTCAGGAGCGAGCGAAGGTGCAGAGAAAAAACACAAGCAAAGTGACACTGCAGTCTAGGGAGGTCATACAGTCTGTGGTAAACAAACACTTTTGACAGGCGCGTAGGAAGCGAGGCGCGAGACAGCCAGGCAGCCTGCCTCGGCGGGCTTGGCCCGCGGGGCTGGCCCAGGACACGAGGACACTGGAGATGAGAGAGCAAAGCAAATGCGCCTGACAGCAAGCGAGCAAGCTGCATTGACGCAGCGCGCAGCACACACTCTGTACTGTCTGTGGGCACAAACAACTTGACCGCACGCGACCCGGACTGTTATAGATAGATATCCTCGGCAATGGAGGGAGACTGGTACGCCGTGCTACAACTTGCGCCGACCGCGACGAGCCGAGAGAGTGAGTCTTCATTACAGTCACAGCTGCTAACTCCAGTCGACGACGCCTACGCGCGCTTACGTCGCGGTAAAGGAGCCGACAAGGAGGGCTACAAGATTCTCAAGCGTGAGTGAGCTCGGTGCAGCGCGTAGAGCGCACAGTCGCGACCCATGCACAGCGCATGTGTCTGAGAACACCTCACCACAAGCTTCGACGTTCTAGACTTGTTCGCGATCGAGCGGGACTCAAGAGGGAGCTTGGAACCGGGAACTAGAAGACAACACCGAGCGCAGTTCACATACCAGTCGCACGCTGTGACACTCCAGAAGCGCTGACAGCAGACGCATACCGTGTCCTCTCGTCCCCAAACGCGCGCGAAGTCTACGACGCAGAGTTGGCAACAAGGATGAACTCGCGCAAGGTGCAGGCGGGGCTCCTCCGCGCGGCCGAGGGTGGAGGGCGCAGCAGTCCGAGCAGCGGCAGCAGTAGGCCCGAGTCGCGGAGTAACAGCTTCAGCAGCGGTGCAGGCAACGGATACAGCAGCGGCCGCGGGACACCACCTACGGGGCCGAACACAAATGGCATGCTGCCGCCTATCCCGGAACGAGAACGACAGCAGCGCAACTCGATGCAACATCCCCAGCCCCAGCCGTTCCCCCTCGACTATCGCTCACAGTCGCCGCGCCGCGCCCCGCCACCTATCCAGGCCTACCGCCCGATGCCGCCGCAAGAGCCGTACGCACACCCCCAGCCCTTCCCGCACCAGATGGCGCCCGCCCCACCGCCATACGGCCATCCCCACCACCCCCAGCCGCAGCCCTACCCCAGCATACAGCAAGCCCAGCACCACCACCAGCAGCACGACCGGCCACAAGTGCCGAGCAGCGGGTTTGGCCACGGCGCGCGCGCTATGAGCCCACACTCGCACCCGTACGAGACGAGTAGTCCGAGGCCGTACGAGCCCACCAGCCCGCGGGGAACATTCTATGACCCCCGTCCAGCCGCGGAGCCGAGGCCGAGGGCACACTCGCCGCAGGGGCAGCCGAGTCCGAGAGGCCATGCGCGCGCGGCGTCGCTGCCGACCATCAGTCCGCAAGGGCAGCCACTGTCGCCGCTTAACCCATCATCCCAGCGCCTGGACTCGCCACAGGCACAGGAACGCCGGCATGCTGCCCTCGTCGAGGCGGACCCGTGGCTTGGTCTCGAGCCGACCAAGCGGCGCATGGCGATGCAGCACGACCGCAGGTTTAGGGCCGAGGTGAGCTTCACACTAGTCTGAGGAAAGGCTGACAGCAGTTCGAGAACTTTCTCGTCGCCGTGCCAAGGCCAGTGTCCTACGACTCATACACGATGACGGACACGGGCGGGACGGCGATCGGAAAAGCCTACACCGTCAAGTGGGCCGAGGGATCCGGGTGCAAGACGTGGACGGGTACCACCAGGAAGAAGAGCTCGGGCGCTGTTCTGAGTGGCGCGGTCTGGAGCTATGCGTAGGCTACAGCGAGGAAGAGAAAGAGATGTTTCTATTAGGAGAAGATGAGGTATATAATGAAGCCTGGTGCTCTGGTTATTTCTGCTCTGACGTTGGCCAGCGTACAGCGTCCGCGCGGCGGAGAGGCTGCGTTTGTCTAAAGCGTTCAATAGGATTTCGGTTCGAGTCACGTCGTTATGGATACTGCATACATGGTAGGACAACCCAGATACTGTTGGGGTCTGCAAGCCACCTGGAGGGACGACGAGGACCGCAGATGGTCTGGTATTGGGAGTCGCAGGGTGCATCATGGCTGAGGATGCGCGATGGTTCTTCCAAGTCGCGGCGAAACAGGAGCACGTGTTCAAACAATGGGTGGGCGACGACTAGAAACACTCCGAAACCAGCCTCCACGCTCCTACACGACTGGTGCATTACGATCTACTCGCCTGCAGCGGCGGCCAAGAGAGCTGATCTCGAGCTCCAGCCCCGCCAGGCCCTTCCTGTCCCAGCCACAGTATCTCCTCGCTCCTCAAGCTTTTCCATTCCTCCATGTCGAGTCAATCGGGCGAACCACTCCGCCACATCGCCATCTGTTGGCGCCTTCCGCGGCTCCTATTGAGCCCACCGGTTCTCCACACGCTCGAGAACGGCCCGAGGGCGAAGTTGTCGGCGTTCTCGGCGGAAGTCGATTTCAAGGGAGCGGACGTCAGATCAGCAAAGACAGCGCCGCAGGGGCGCGAACGAAAGTCCCATCCCTTCCCCCCCGGGCTCCAGAGACACAAGGCGACATGCACGGTACACAAAATGAGGAATGCAAGAATACATTGATACAGCATATTTGTTATACGTAAAGTGTAGGGTATCTCAACTTGCCGGCAGGCGGCACCATGTCTCTCCTCGCTCCGAGCGTTTTCGGACAACTTCTCCTACTTCACGTTCCCCGACTGTGGTGCAAACACATTCTTTGCGCCGAGGGTCTTGCGCTCGGCAGCCGCAGAGTGTGGTGACTTCTTGGCAGAGAGCGCGCGGGCCCTGGACGCAGAGCCCGACGGCTTGAGGGGTGCACGCGACGCGGGAGTTGCCTCGTTCTCGTCCCGCGGCCCGCGCTTAGCAGGCGCAGGGCCAGCCTGCACACGCACTCCTGTCGGAAGTGAAGGTTCGTCCTCCTCGCGGCGGCGCTTGAGTCCGGAGCCGGGCGAGCGTCCCGGCGTGGTGGCAGGTGTCACGGCGGTGGTTGCCTTAGGTGCCTCGGCAGCAGCGACGGCGACAGGCTTCGCGGCGGGGACAGCGACGTGGCTAGCCTTGAGTGCGTCAATTTCGGAAGTCATGCTTTTGTTCTGGCGCTCGAGCTTGTCAGCGCGCTTCTTGAGGCGCTTAATCTCCTTGTTGAGCTCCATCGCGCGGTCGTCCGCCTCGTCGATCTCGTTCGTTTTCGAGGTAAGCGAGTCCATGGCACCTGGGACCTGTTAGCCAGCATTCACATGCCTGTTTAGTGAGCAAACTCACGCTGAAGGTCCTCCTGCGATTCCTCCACTTGCTGCTTGAGCGCAGCGTTCTTCTCCATGAGAGCAGCGAGCTCCTCCGAGTTGGCAGGTGCAGACTTTTGGTTGGACTCGGACTGCGACGCGAGCTGGTGACGCAGGGACGAGAGCTGCGAGGACAGCTCAATGTTCCGCACCTCGACGGTCTCGAGCTGTTTCTGGACCGCCTTGGCGTCGGTCTCTGCCGCGCTCGCACGCGCGACCGCGTCGTCGACAGACTTTTCAACCTCGGCAAGCGAGCCGCGGGCGCTCTCGAGCTCCTTCCGGACCGAGGCCTCGGCGGTCGTCAGAGTTTCCAACGCGGCGGTGGCCTCGGCGGCCTTGGACGAGAGAGTGGCGTGTTCAGCCTTGGCGTCATGCAGCTGGGTCTCGAGGTCAGCCACTCGAGAAGCGGAAACAGCGGCCGCCTCGGAATCCTTCTCCAGCTCAGCAATCTTCCCTTCAAGGACCGCAATGCGAGCCTGAGCGTCCCCAGCGGCTGTGGTAGCATCACCCTGCATTGCGGAGAGGGCATCGAGCTTGCCCTTGGTGGCCTGGAGGTGCGTCTCCGTAGCCGTGAGCTGCGCGCGCATCTCTTCGGCCGTGGCGGAGGCCGAGGCGAGGTCGTCGCGCATTTTGACGGCTTCGGCCTCGGAAGCAGCCTGCTTCTCGTCCATGTCGATACGAGTGCGGTCAAGTGAGGAGATAGCTGCATCCCGCTCGCCGCGGAGGACAGCAAGGCTGCCCCGCGCCTCGTCCAGCTGTTCATGCGTTGTAGCGAGCTCGTCCGCGAGATTTGCGTTGGAATCAGCGTCGCCACGTAACGAAGCGATCTCGGTCTGGAGGGCTGCAAGGTCGCCCTGGGTAGACTGCAGACGAGAACGGAGGGTAGCTAGGTCGCCGCGAGTGGTCTCCAGCTCGGTGCGCGCTGTGGTGGCCTCCTCCTCGGCCTCCTCGCGACGGGCATTTGCGACGTCCAGCTGGCTGTGAGCAGAGGACGCTTCGTCGCGTGCAACGTTGAGGTCACCGCGGACAGTCGAAAGATCCGAGCGAGCGGTCGCGAGGTCGGATTCGAACGTCTGGAGCTTGAGCTGCACCTCATCGTAGTCGCCAGATGAAGACTCCAGGTTGGCGACGGCCGCGTCGAGCTTGCTGCGAACAAAGGCGAAATCAGCCTGGGAGGTGCTGAGCTTGGCAGTGACGGTCTCGATCTCAGTGCGAGCGTTACGGAGCTCGCCACGGTTGTCCTCCAGCTCCTGCTTGACCAAGTCAAGCTCGTTGACAGCGCTGCCCACCTCGTCCTTCGCCGCAACCAGGTCGGTCTCGGCCGTTTCGAGCTTAGCAGACATGTCGACAACCTTCTTTTCCAGCTCCCGCACGGCAGTCTGTGCGGACTCGGCCTGTTCGAGTGCGTCCGCGTACTCCTTTTGCCCGTTGGTGGCCGCAGTCTTGAGGTCCTGTATCGCTGCAACGTGCTCGTCGTGAGCAACTGCAAGATCCTCCTTCGCCTTCTCGAGCGAGGCCTTGGTGTTGGCCAGAATAGTCTCCATGTTCGCCACGCAGTTCTCTAGCTTGGAGCGCTGCTCCTCGGTGTCTGCGAGCTTGGTCTTGAGGTCCATCTCGGACTGGACAAGCTGCGCGATACGCTCCTCGAATCCACTGGTACGACGCTGGTAGGAAGCCAGCTCGTCGCGGGCGGTTTCGAGTTCCTGCCGCAGGGACATACTGACGCTTCCCTGCTGCAGAAGAACACCCTGCTCTTCCGTGAGCGAGGCGACGCGCGCCTCGTGAGTGGCTGCCTTCGCGAGTGCGTCAGCGAGTGCAGACTGCGTCTTCTGTGCACGCAAAGTAGCGGCAGCGACGGCCCGACGCTGAAGTGCGATGGCGATGACGAGGTCTCGAATGTCGGCGGAGGAAGCGATGGTAGCCTGAGCAGTAGCGAGTGATGCCCGGAGGTCGGCAGCGCAGACATTGTGCTGCGCCAGCTGCTCCTTTGCTGTGCCGAGGTCACGGGCCACGTCGTCGGCTTGGGCGAGGAATACAGAGTGGGCCTCGCTTAATGTCGAGTGCTCGGCCTGCAGAGTGCTGTGCGCACCCTCCAACTTCACGAGGCTAGCCTGGATGGCTGCGAGCTCGACGCCCTTGGCCTCCGCATCCTGGACCGCATTGTTGATCTGCGAGCGGGCGTCTTCCAAACTGGCTTGGAGGGCCTCGTTCTCCTGAGTGGCCTCCTCACTGGTCTCCATAAGGTTCTGGGCATCCTCTTGGGCGCTCTTCAGCTGCAACTCGAGCTTCTGGGTGCCGGTCTTGAGATTTTTGATCTCGGCTAAAGTTAGCACAACGTCGACACCGACCAACTCACCATTCCTGCGGCCAATACGGCGGTTGAGCTCCTCCACCTCGACCTTGTGCTTCTCATCAACACCAGCAGCTTGGATGCGCTTGACGTGGTGTTCGGCCTCGCGACGGCGAGTTTTCTCCCTCTCGAGGTCAGCCGCGAGGGTCTTGAGCTGTGAGTTCGCAGTTTCGAGCTCGCCCTTGAGAGTGACAATCTGCTTCTCGAGGTCGCCCACCTGCCTCATGGCGTTCGCACGCTCCGCCTCGAGCTCCGCGATGCGCTCCAGGTCGACAGTGTCGAGCTGCGCCTCGACCTCCAACTCCGCAACGCGCGCGACGAGCTTGTTTTGCTCCGCCTTGAGAGAGTCGTACAGGGTAGTTTTCTCCGCGAGCGTGACCTGGAGGGCCTCCATCTCGCGGATCGCAACGTCCTTCTCGTCCTTGGCGCCGCGCATCAGGAAGCCGTGCTCGGTCTGCACGAAACGCAGCTGATCCTTGGCCTCATCACGTTCGTCGCGGAGTCGCTGAATGGTGTTGGCCATTTGAGAGAAGCGGGTCTTCTCTGCCGCGGAGCCGTGCGCAGCGGTTTGGAGTGAGAGGATCTGTCCCTCGAGAGCGGTGACGGAGGCAGCGCGCTCGGCAACCTCAGCTACCGCCCGCTCGCGGGCCTCGTCGGACTTGGCGAGCTCTGTGCGCAAAACCTCGAGCTGCTTGTTATGCTCGGCGAGTAATGTCGAAACGTCGTCGTTGGGGCGTGCGAGCTCTGCCTCAAGAAGCTTGATGCTCGCCTGGGCGTTGTGGCGGTCCGCCATAGCGCGCGAAAGGTTCTCCTTTGCCTCCGCCAGCTCCGCTGTTTTAGTCTCGAGCTCCACCCGGACGGAGCCTAGCTCCTCGTTCATACTCGCTTCGAGGTCGATGAGTTCAGTCGTTAAATTGTCGAACATGGTTTTGGCGCGCGCTAACTCGGCGTCCTTTTCCTGGAGGGCGGCAGCAGCGTCGCCAGTAGCGCTCAGCTGCACCTGGAGGGCAGCCACCTCGGCTTCCTTCGCGCCAACAGTCTGGCGGAGAGGCTCAACTTCAGCAGCTGTCGTTTGGACACTCCGGAGTTGGATTGACATAGCAGAGTGCTGCTCCGTCATGGTCGCAAGGGCGAGAGCCTTCTCCTCTGATGTCGACTTGAAGCTGTCGCGCTCGCCCTCCGCTGTGGTCGCACGCTCCTCGGCCGAGACGAGGTCCGCGTTCCTTGCTGCAAGTGCCGTAGAGGCCGACTCCAGGTCGGTCTGTAGAATCTCAAGACGTGACTCCAGAGCGGCGACGGTTGCCTTGCTCTCAGCGAGTGCGGTTACGCTCTCCCCTGTTGTACTGGTCGCAACCTGTTTGTCAGCAACTAATCTCAGTAGATTTGCGACTTACCGAAAGATCAGTGGTCGCCGTCGCCAGCGCAGCCTTCGCGCTCTCAAGCTCCGCCGTGAGGTCGTGAAGCTGGGTCGTGAGGGCCGCGACATCGTCGCGGCTGACAGAGAGGTCGTTCTCCAGCTGCTGCAACCGCTGAACCTTGGTGTCCTTGGCCGCAGCTGACGCTTCCAGTCCTTCAATCTTGACGTTGAGGTCCTTGACCTCCGTGCGCAGCTTTTCCACTGCCGAGTTGTCGACCTTTGAACCCCCGCGGCCCATGGCGCCGTCGAGCTCAAAGCGCAAGTCGTCGATCTGATCCTCGAGCGCCGCGATCGTCTTCTTGCTGCGCTTCTCGGCCACCATCAGCTCGTTGCAAGCGCGGTCGCGCTCCTGGTTCGTGTCGACCAGCTTGCGGCTCAGCGCATCGCGTTCGCTGGTAGCCTTGCATGCTGATTCGAGCGCTGTGTCACGCTCACGCGTAAGTTCCTCGGTGCGGACTGTATCGTATGACGGTGTTGATAATGATGACGAGAGGCGCTTCTTGTCGACGACGGGTGCACCGAAGAAATCGAGGACGGGTGCGGGTGATGTGTCTGTCGATCGAGCATTCTTTCGTCAGCTGGGTCATCCAACCTGATAACTCACCTTCTCGCAACGCAACTGTGCAATTTCCTTCTCTTTCCGCGCCAGTTCAACCTCGACGGCCTTCAGTCGCGCTGCCAACTGGCTCTCTGGCTTGGCCCCAAACGGTGATGATGAAGATTCCAGCTCTGCCTGGTCAGAACTGCTGGCGGACACCACCTACCATATTCCAGCCGCTTCATCTCTCGTGTCGCCACAGCATTCTTCAACTCCTCGGCACGCAACCGCTCCTCAAAGTTGGACACGTTCAGGCGTAGCTTGTTTATCTCCTGCAGTGGGTTAACATCGCCATATCACAACTCTACTCATCACATACATTCTTAGCGGACAAGCAGTCCGTCTCAGCCCTTGATGCGCGCGCCTCGGCCTCTGTTGCCTGTTTGAAAGTTAGCACCAGTGGAGCCGCGTCCGTCACGCGCAACACGTACCCTGCTGCTCTCGTTGTGGGCTACGCGCGTAGCCTCCTCGAGCTTGTCCGTCGCGTGGTTGAGCTCGTTCTGGCACTTTGATATCTTCGCATCTGGGAGTGTCAGCAGGTGAATCGAGAGGGATGACGGCTGTGGTAGGCCGATGGACATGAGGAGGASMTGTGCTRKWMGAGAYAGCGACACTGCACCGCGTTCGGCGTCCAACTGGACACACGACTACTCACCGCGATCCGACAGTTGTGCCTTGAGCGTGCGGTTCAGCCGCTCTAGGACTTGGGTCTTGTCACCACCGATCATGGCCACGAATGATGATGACCTTGGGATGGATGGACGATGAGGGTGTGGTGGTTGTGGAATGATGAGAGGAACAAGAAAATCAATATCAGGCGCGTCCATTGACGGCGGGTGTTGTTTACTCGCACAAACACTCGGGCCAAGCAAGGTCAGGGGGAAGAGACGGAAGCAATTTTCGGTCACCCCAGAGTGGCGGCAGACCGGCTCTGCCCTGTCGAGCATGTTCAATGTTCCTCATGCATGGTGGCCTCATCCAGCCTCTGCACGGGTCGTGTAGTCCAGAGAGTATCTATCAACTGCTCAAGACATCGACTGTAACCGTAGCGCTGGGTGGGAAAGAGGCACGGGTGTGGTCAAACTGGATCAAAAGCCAACCATGGTAAACATCCCCCTCAACAGCGCCAGTCCCGCACAAAAAGGACGCCTTACTTGGCTACTTCCGAACCATCACCAAATGTAGACTTCCTTCGCTCTCGTGCGTACTGGAAAGTCTACCTTTACACTCCACTGTAGCCTCTCCCTCTTTCGCATCTAGCACCGTCTCACAGTGGCTTCCGCACCCCAAAGGAGATGCAGATGTGGCACATGTGCAGTTGTGGTCTGTCTCTACGTTTATCCTCTGTCCCCTTCTAACTCGTTGGCACTCGTGATGAACCAATTATTGCATCCTTTCACTGTCCGTATAGAAAAAAAAACCCCCTATATTTCGGCACCTCTCAACGGGAAGACGACCTAAAAATATATATATTCTAGCACTAAATGGGGACACATGTGTTCTTCACGAGTTTGAAGCCCCTGCGGCAGCGCGAGACGAAGCAGTTACCGTGGTGGCAAGCAACGCCACCGGGGTGAACGCCCTTGAGCTGCGTGCAGCTGAATTGTCAGTGGATACCGTGGTGTAGCTACTCACTCTTGTCCGATGGTAGAGTTGCTCGTGGCAGAGAAATCTCCGTAACGGCAGCCGCCGCACGACTCGAGCTCGTACTGGGTGTCGAGGCACTCAAAGCCGTTGCCGTTGGTGGAAACGCGGCAGGCAGAGTACGAAGGAGGGCAGTGAGGATTGGCTGCCAGCACCTCCTGCTGGCGGAGGAACCGAGCCGCCTGCCTACGACGCGCAAGGCTGGAAGCCTGGGCCCCGAGCGAGTGGGAGTAAATGATGGGGTGCTGGAGGTTGCAGTCTGTGGGCTGGCCACTGGTGGTCGGCGCAGTGTTGGTGCAGGTGCAATCAATCTCAGTGTCGGCAATCTTGAGCTCTGCAACCGCGTAGAGGTGGCTCTTGCAAGCTTCGAAGCAGAGGCCCACGGTGGTGACCTTCGAGTATACGGAGTCAGAGCTGACCGTCGACACCGCGTTCGGGCTGAAGCAGTTGTTGACCTGGAAAGTGGTTCCAAGGACAATAATCTGTGCAACCGTTAGAAATGTGGGTGGTCCAGATTTGACCCACCTCATAGGTGGTTCCGCAAGTTGTGCCCGATGTGACACTGTTGTAAGGGCGGTTACCATTCGCCAGCGTGTCGCCATAGCACGCGTCGATTCCTGCCGCTGAATACCAGTAGGCGATGTCGTAGTTACGAGAGGTGGCCAGAGCCTACTGGTCAGCAATGATGATGGGCTCCTGCACTCACAGTGCATGCGGCCCTAGAGCTGGGAGGAGTGAGGCCGGAGACGTAGAGTTTCACGGCCGCGGGGTACATAGCGGAACAACAGCCCGCAAATGTGTCGTACGTCGGCTCCACGCCGACAACGGTAGTGGCTGCGAAGAGTGCTGCCACAACAGCGGAGAGGAGGTGGACCATGGTGTGAAGTTGGATAACGAGTGTCTGAAGGAGCCGAGTGTCGTGGAGGATGGAGGAGGAATGAGTGCGATATGGGGGAGAGGACGTGCTTTATAAAGGAGAGCCCTTGTATGAAAACCGTTGGAGGACGATGCCATCTCGTCTTTGTTGCTCACTGGTCCACTGCTCCAGGACCATTCCATGCTCTCGCACTCTGCTTCGCTCATCCACCGCGGCGTGGTGAATTGAGCAGTCAATTGCGCACAAGACAGCCAGCAGCAGCTCACGACGCCGACCTGCCTCTGGAGTACTGTTTGGCAAGGACAGCCACAAGAAGGACTACGCCCAAGATCAAGACCCTCGAAGTGCCTGGACGATAGGACGCGGGCTTGAAGGATCGTCATTCAGGGAGGTGGTGCATATTCTGCGACATGCCAATAGACTCGAAAGCCGCTCCGACCGAAGTGGCAGTTGGACAAGCAGTCCGCGCCCAGCTGCTAGAGTGCGAGCTCACTTGATACGGTGCGGTGTTTGCAGTTCAGGTGGGGGGTGGGGGGTGGGGCGTTGCACCGTGCACGATTCAGTCGTTTGGCCACAACGGAGCCGAGGGACAACTCGGTCGGCCCTTTCGCGCTTCATTACGAGTATATGCATGGCGGAGCCCTTTTAACCCAAAATACAATTTACAGGTGGCGCGGCAGTGCCTAGACGGTGGCACCCCTTTGCCTACGCCCTGCCGCTGCGGCATGCCCCCGGCACAGGGCACATGATAGAATACATTCAATGCAATCTATGAGAGCTGGCACTGAGGAAAACACACCACACGATGCCGAGTGGCGCCGGGAGTGGGCTGGTCGTCTGGTACCTCACACAGCAGTCTTGCGGTTTTCGGAAAAGGCTTTGTTTGTAGTCGGCTGTTCACATTCATGTTCCGGATTCGCATGGGGCCGTGCGATAGCAGTCAACCGGCCGTTGAAGTCGAGGCTGTAGACCAGATTTCTTGCTTGAAGGGTGGTCAGAGTCTTCATGCCGTCTTGAAGCTCTGGGCAAAGAACTAGAATAAGCTGGAATGTGTTAGGAACTGTACAAAATGTGCAGCACGCTCCGACACTAGTTCGTTGGGCGATAACACGGATAGGACGGATGTTCCGACCAGCTAGTAAATCAGCCAACCAAACTTTTTACGGGGCTCGTTGTCCGGAATTTGCGGGGCCAAGGCACTCACTGGAGCACACGCAGCAGTTGCCAGTCTCAGTCACCGTGGCCTAACACAAGCCTGGCAACCTACAATGGTTGGGGTCGAGTTCAGGAGGCGTCAACTCAATCGCCTCGGTGTTTCCGAGGTGTGAGAGGAGGGGAAGCGTTCGAATTGCTCACGGACTGACTGGACCACTTAGCCTAACAAGGCCAACTTGCTACGTTACAGGAATTGTCAGTCCATGCTGCCGACCTGCCGAGATTGCACAAGCTTTCGGTCCTTGGGTGCATTTCCTCTATTTATCCTTGTGCGTAAATCAAAGACTACACTATGGGTTGGAAGCAGGGAATGGACAGAATTTATTCAGTGCGGCCGGAAATGCCGCGTTTTGACCCGGCACCCGCGGCAGGATCATGGTGGCGCCCGTCACACCGAGCCACACGTCGACATGTGCCACACACGGCGTTCATCATAATCGGGCGATAGAATTAAGCAACGGTCGCAGGGTTCTCCAGACGCAGGAAAATCAAGCTATACATGGTATGCACGGACTTGTGGGCGGCGATTGCGTTCCCAAGGGTCTGCAAAGATCGCAATCTCAAGGTCCTCCTGCTTAAGGATCAAAACGGAGGAAAGCCGTTCACTCGTGCCGGCCGTACGGCTGACGAATGATTGGAGGTCCACGGGGCGAGGCTTGTACCCATGCCCCACCTGGAAGGTCATAATATACAACGACACCTTTCATTGTCAAGCCGAACACGCCCACCCTACATACCTGTGCCGGCTGTGCCATTACTGGTCGGTACGCTGTGGGGACATCCCTGACTCCACTTGTTGAAACCCTGCCAGGCTGGAGGAGTGGACGATCAAAATTGGAGGGCTGCTTTGAGGCCAGAACATGCCTTGCCTAAAGATTGCACGCATACATTACCTGCAGGCCGCATCCTTAAATCCACCTTCAGGTGATTAGCCCAGTTGCTGCCTCGCTATTTGACCAGTCCGAAGCCCCCCCTTTCCCTGAAGAATCACAACAACACAGCCTGCCCCGGATTCTCCTCTGACTTCCATCGACAACCAACCAGCCCCCCTACTGCAACCTCCTATTGCCCCTAAATCGACGACCTACAGGCTCTCGTCGCAGCGAAAGCTGTAAAGATCGTAAAGTTTACGAATTTTTGAGGCTTGGTCCCTCCTCAGCCAAGAGGCACAATGTCACCAGCCCTTTCGAGGTTGGCCTGACCGCCAGTTATCTTAGAGCGCTTCGAGCCCCGCTGTGCGTTCAACCATGCGGAGTGCGGAGAAATCGACTTTTGGGGTGCTTGCTGCAGTATACTCTTCACAGGGAAACGCAGCAATACGACCGACCTGGATGTTGACGCGGATAAGAGTGACGGTAGACGGAGTGGTGCCACACTTCATTTTGTGGCAGTATGTAATACCTAGCCCCATCAGTGGTTGCCGAAGCATCGGCTCTCTCCTCCCATCCCCTAAGCGTCAGAGAGCGTACTTGCGAAGCTGAGTCTGTTGAGGCATCTGGTAGAGGGCATGGTGGTTGGCATCTAGGGGGAATGCAATCTTGTTAGGCATCCTTGTTGTCTG
>PQXP01000403.1:0-23563 GCA_002973495.1 Apiotrichum akiyoshidainum
CCATAGCCCCACCTCCACAGTTAGACTCCAGTACACCACTCAGATGCAACCAAACCCCCTAACCCCCTAACCCCCTAACCCCTGAGTCTGTGTGTTTAAGCTCTATTGCCTCCTCAAGATACCTTAGATAGCCTCACAAGACTCCTTCTCCATAGCCCCACCTCCACAGTTAGACTCCAGTACACCACTCAGATGCAACCCCCTACCCCCTAACCCCCTAAGTTCGGGTGAGCGTGTTGTGCTCTGGTGAGTGGCGGATGGTCATATGAGCGTGGTCATGCTCAGTCGAGTGAAGCCAAGGATCGGCAAGGGAGGCTGTTGGGTTGTGCTGGTATGGGTTACGACCCTCTGGAGTGTGTCTTGGTGTGCAGGGTTGTAACAATGGTGAGCAGTGAGGCGGCAGGTGGTCAGGCTCAAAGGCTATGGCCCCGTCCTCTGCGCTCTGGTTGGTTTTATGTTTAATTGCTTAAAAATGCGAGTTAAAAGCTATTTAGAGAAGCCCGAGCTTGGACGCCAAGCGGTTCAAGTGTCAGTGAGGGGTGCTGTGGCGCTATGGTCCAGAACCTCGTCGAGAACAAGCTGGCGGTTCCTGCTGCGCCACCAGAAGCACACGCACAGACCACCATAACTCTGTAAGGAAAGTGCCCATGGGTCGCATCGATTAGCTTTCGGGTCATTCATCTTGCCCATCTTCTTCTTGTCCATCTGCCCCCTCGTCTCCCTCCGTCAGCAATAACTCCCCGCCCCGTCTCCATCAACGCCCCGCCATCTTCGGTCTCGTCAGCCTTGTCGTGACTCCCGACGAGTGTCTTCCCCTTTCAAAATCCCCACCAGACGTGTTCACAATGCCCTGGTTCAACCGCTTGATGGACACTGTCAACGAGGAGCTGGGACAGCGGGGCCTAGGACCGAACACTCGTCAGAATGCCCCAACCCACCGCCGGCATGGCAGCCAACCTGTACCAGGCCAATACAGCACTGGTGTCTACAACGTCTACGCCCCGCCACCCCGGCAGGTCTCCTCTGGACCCCCGTACATCGCCGCTAGGCCAGGTCCTCCACCGCCTCTTCCCCAGCGGCCCACTGCAGCCGTGTCGAACCAGTCTCCGCAGCAACCCCCTCCTGCACCTCCTCCCCTGCCCCCGAGGCCGGGACCAGCCCCGACCACCCGTCGGCCACCAGGATTGCTACCCACCAGTCCATCCTCCCAAGCGTCACCGCCCCCTCTCGTACCAACTCTCCCCGTTCCCCCTGCCTCTTCACCGCCCCCCGTTGTGCCGCCAACTGAGCCTCTGCTCGACATCTGTACACCGTTCCACGCGATCCGACCCTCGGGTTCCCCCACCACCGAATTCTCGTACTGCCCCGAGGACAACATGGCAAACTGGGGCACCAACTGGTGGCACGTAGCCGGGCACGACGACTGGCTAATGTGCACGGCCTGTCATCGACGCTGATTCGGACCCCTGGCAGATTCGCCAATGATATCGGTGTGGCGAGAGAGTGGAAGGTGCCGCTTCTACAAGCCTCGCGCAAAGGTCCTTGCTGCCGATTCGGGGAGGACCGGCGACCTGGCTCAGCTGGCGGCATACATTGCTCGGAGGAAGACTATCCCAGACTGCAGCGAGGAGCTCTTCGGTTGTGAGAACCTCAACACACAGTGGTGGACGCCCGGCGGAAATAGACATGCATGCGGCGCATGCTACGAAGACATAGTTCTAGCGACCCAACTAAGAGAGGGATGGACCGCGTACACGACGGGCGGTAACTTCAAATGCGACATGGCCAAGGTGGGAGGACGCTCCTACATCAGTGTGTCTCGCCGGAGGGGGTCGTTGCAGAAGTGGCTTGCGGGCATGGCGCACTTCAGCAATCTCTCCCCGTGCCAGCAGATTCCATCGACCACTGGGAGATGGTACACTACGTCCCAGCTTATCCCCGGCTTTGTCATGTGCGAGACTTGTTTCGCAAACCTGGCCAAAGACACGGCCTTTGATCAGCATTTTGTCCCTGCCGCATCCCCAGGCTGGTTCAAACCATATACATGCAGCATGGACGTCTTTGGGCAGCTGTCTATCGCAATCGCCCTCCTGTGTCGTGACTTTGCCGTATTCTGGAGCTCCATGTCGATGCTGGGCTCTGCAGCTGTAGCACGCCTTGAGCAGTGCGGCTCGGCCCCCCACCCGTCGGGCGGACACAAGTTCTACTCCCTGCCCGGCGCCAATGCCGACTTCGACATCTGTGCTCGCCACCGCATTGCCATGTTCAACTCGACGGGCCTTGGAGAATATTTTGTCCCTCGCCCGGCATCCGACCTAACACCACGGACGTGTGACGTTACACCAGGCTCCCAGCGCCTCGTCACGTACATCCTCGCCTGCGCCGAGGCCTCCCAGAAGGGCCTCATCACCCCACTGAGGGACTGTATCGTGCGCCTTAGTACTACCCCCCCTTGCCCAGGCTTCGACACGCGTGCAGGAGGTACATGGTGCGGATTCCCAGACCTAAGAATCTGCCCCGAGTGCTGGACCGATTATGCCTCGAAGACACCTCTGGCGGCCCAGGCCGAGCAAGGCGTGGTGATCGCAACGCCCACACTGTGTGGGCTGTCGTCTTATCGCATGCGCGTCAAGTGGCTGGACGCGGGTAGCGACGCAACATCTCTTCTTGCATTTGCACGGCGCAGACAACAAGTATACAACGCGACGTACCCCGAGCTTAAACAACTTCAAGCAACACGACAGCAGAATGTGGCGCTAGCGGCCACCGCAGCGAACATTGCTCTGCAGACGAGCGGCCGAGGCGCAGCCCTGTCCCTTATCGACGATTCCGGATACCGATACGGCAATGACTCGGAGGGCTGGTACGAGAACACTACATCCCTAGAGGGCGCTCGCCAGTGGGACCACTCTCAGGCCATGCTTCACCATGCGTACGCAAACGAGGGGAGGATCACCCTCCTTCAGGCTCAATGGGCCAAAGTCGCGTAAGCGGAGCCAAGATAGGTGCGAAGCGGACAACTGCGGACATTGGTTGTCATTGGCGACATTGGGGCGTTGTTTGTAGTCAAGCCATATAGATGAAGCGTTCCTCGTTACTTGGAACCCAGTGCGAGCCCCAAGTGGCACATGAGGCAAACTCCATCAGTTCGCTTGCAAACTAACTCAGTGGCATCAAGGCGGTAATTATGTATTAAGATCCCATCTAATTAAATATACACGTTCCATATCTGGAACACCTGTCTTGACTTATCCTCGTAGTTGCGCCCGTCGCTATTCGAAGCACAGTGATGCGGTTTGTGGTGCACATAGAACCACAACCACGTCTTACGTGCGAGCGGCGGCCACAGCAAACGTGGCACAGCTGCATTCTATGGCGACCCGAACGCAGAACCTAGAGACTGGGGTCCGTTCCCACCAAAGGTTGAGGTCGATTCGCCGCGCTTGTGTCCATGCGAGTGTTCGCTCTCGTCCATGAGCGGCCGGGACTCGCGTTGCTCGCGCCCAAGCGGTCCAGAGGACAACCTCGGGCTCAGTTCCTCAAGGGGCGTGCCCGGATCAGAAGGCTCGTGGGCTGGCGGCTGCGGGAAGTGCTTGTACGTCAACCAGTGGGGGGCGTGTGGCCATTGCTCTTTCGATGCACCATCTGATGTCAGTGGGTGGCCTGGGGCGAGGGAAGAGTGGTTGGCGGAACAGGAATAGGAGAGGACGTACTAGCAGGGGGGTTAGGACTGTCCGCATCATCGGCTTTTACGCCGCGCTTTGCTTTGCTCCTTCGACGGCAACAGAGGAACAGCCCGAACAACAGCAGGACCACGGCTGCTGCGCTTCCGACGGCAGCCCCAATAATAGTGGGCATGCTAATGGACTTTGGGTCACCCCCTACTCCGCTGCCTTGGCCTTGTGCGCCGCCTCCTCCACCGGAGGCGTCGGGAGGTGGCCCGCCGTTCCCGTCTGGTTGTGGAGGGGCGCTGAGATTGATCAGCAACGACTCAAAGATCCCTGATTAGCACTCACATGGCCGACCAAAACGTCGCCTCACGCAAGCCAATAAAGACTTGTTTAGCTGGGTCATTCTTCCCCAGATCTGGAGGTGGGACTGGTGGGTCTCCACCACCAGGAGGAGGGTTGCCGCCATGATCCCGATCGCCATCACCCCGACCACCAGAATCACGATCAAATCGTTGCGGTGCGGTGATTCGGACGGTGTATGTTTCGTTCAAATCCAGCGCAAAGATGGCCACAAGACCTGTGGAATAGAACGGCCTGTTTGCGTTTGGCTTTGAAGTCGCAATCTGCTCGCCCGCTTGCGGCGTGACGGTGATCTCTGCGGCGCCATGATCTGGTCCCACTGTACCACTAATCGTCATGAACACGGTTCCTGGCGGAACGTTGAACGTGAGCATGCTCCCATTGGCGCCACGTAGGTGAGGATAGAAGACGGTCGTATTGAGGTTTTGTGGGTTCGCTGTGCATGTGTTAGGGGAATAGAAAGGGAAGGCCAAGAGAGACAACTTACGCAGCATGACAATCGGTTCCCACCCCGCATCAAAGACGGTGAATTTCTTGTCGCGCTCAGTTTTCGCGACAAACGGCACCGTTATGGCTGTGAGCCCCGATAGGGTTGGTCTGATGTCAGTTGGCGCGGGTATCAGATACAAACGGCATTGGCCTCTGATAACTTGTCGAGATGACCATCGAGCTCACGCTGCATTCTCCGAGCGGCTGGACGACGACAGGCCGTTGATCCGCAGACGGCCAGTCGAGACGACTGTTTGTCGCTTCGACATGGGTATTGTTTACGGTCCAGTTCCAGGTGGAGCTGTCCGGGGTCCCAACAATTTGTATGGCCGTTCCAGGAAAGGCGACTAAGAGCTGCGGTTTATTGGTGTCGTTCAGACGGGAAACAGCGAGAATCTCTTCGCCGTCGACGGGCACAGCGCCTTCACTGACTTCCGTCCCACCGATGGTGAACGCCCAGTCAAATGTGATCCGGGTCTCGTTCGTTGGGGGTGGTCGTCCTTGAGGAGGTGGTCCGTTCAGCCTTTTAATGTCCTCCCAGGTGGGGTTCGTGTCAAACATCGCGTCGCGCGGCGTGAGGGTCACCGTGGCCGGAGGAGCATCTGCGCGCACCATGCCGATGAAGAGCGCGGTTGCGAGCGCCGCCATTAGCGGCCGTCGGTGGCGAGCCATGATAGTATCGTGAGTAAATGTCCAGTTGCAACTTGATCGTCTTGCACCTGCGCACTTGGATGGTCAGGCTACTGGATGGCCTTGCACCAACGTGAGGGATGAAACGTCCCAGAGTGTGTGTTCCTTGCGGGACAGTAGCGAGAGGGGAGCTGGCCAGATCTGTCTGCTGCGCTGCTGCCTTAGTGCTCGGGGCGGCGGGGGTCATGTTGAGTGACTCAGACCGGAAAGCGCCCCTTACTTTTCCCTCAGCGTCAGTCACAGGAGAGGAGTACGAACTGCCTTTCGGTCCAGCGAATCAGGCGGGGAGGGCTATGTGTGACATACCGATGCTGCATACAGCGTGCCGCACAGCGCATCCGAGAAAGTAGGCGATGGGATGGGGAGCTGGCCAGGCACGAATGCTGCGGATGCCGGACAGAAAATGGGCTACGGCACGCTGTTTCTTTCGCCGTCACGCCGGTAAGCTGCCGATCTTGGCACCATCCCGCCAGCCAGCCGGGGTGGAAGCGAGTAAACCGGCTCGTCTACCCTGAGAATCAACCTCGTGTACTTAATGAAAGCCTCCTGTCCAGAGACACGGACAGAGTTTGCTCACAAGGTCACTCACACCCAGAGTGCCAGCGAGCAGCGGCATCCCGTGTTCCTTTCTTTCAGCTGCGGATCGTTGAGAACGACAGAGAGCAGCAGAGGCGTCCGCATCCGAGCGTAGTGCGCCACACCTGCTGACCTCTGCCAGAGCTGGCTGAGTGCAGCGAAGGTCTCCACGCTCACAAAGTCGAATACCAAACGTCTCCATCTTCAACGGTGCAAGTTGCTGCTCGGTTTGAAGCTGAAACCAGGTCACTCACTGGCGCAAACTTTTCCGGCCAAAACAACCCAGTACCCCATTACTCACGGCAGTGGCAAGACAGGGGCCGAGGGAGCGCATGAAGCTGGCCAGTTCACCCTTGCACACACACGCGCTGCTGGCTCAAGTTCGTTCTGCAGTTCTCCTTGACTCCGATCTTCGAGCTCCCCCGCGGTCTCCTCGGCGTTGCGGCCCAGACAGGAGTGGTCTTCTACCAACGAGCTCTGCTATGCTTCACAGGACGTGCCGCTAGCTGCGGTTCTCGCCAGCCGAGGCTCTCCGCAGGGGGAAAACGCCGCCCATGCACACCTCAGGTGACATCACGAGCAAGCAGGTTTACGGAGCGGACAGTCAATAGCGGGGACCTAGGCGTACAGCTACCTCTACGGTGCGACCCAGAGCGACACAGTGGAGAGGACGTTGTGGTCCCAGTACGGCCCAATGTCCGTCATCGAAGGGTGACCACCCGAGTTCTACGACGACGTTGCATCCCATGTGGAGCTGGCTCGATTGACCCCCTGTCAAGCAAAGAGGTGGCATGTCAACATCAGCTATAAAGCTATGACCCAGTGCATTGTCGCCGGCATAGTCGATGCATAGACCTGTCGCCAATTGAGAACCTGCGGCACACTCCTGCGGCGACGGCGACACAGCCCCCGGCGTACATGGACAATACTGACGTAGCGGACGTCGATGTGTGCTAGGCCCCGCCGCACGAGAGCTGACGCCGTGCTCGGACACGGTGCCGTGGCTGGGGAGGGCTGCTTGTTCCTCTGGGTCGGCCACTTTACACCCAATTGCTGTGTGGGTATTGCTTCAGTGTGCATTCATTTACTGCGTCGGAGACTTGGGTGACGTGAGGGACGAGCACGCCGAGGCTGACCCTGGGTGCCAAGCGGCACACCCACAACCAAGACACGCAGCCCCCTGTGTGCAAGGCGCAAGGGGTAGAGCCTACTGCGGTTCTGACGTGCCGCCGCCGCTCTATTGTCAGCTGCATGCGCCGCGGACCTCGGTGTTGGAGGTCTGCGCTTTCTTCTCGTTCTCATGAACACATTCTTCATCTTCACTGTTCACCATCTCGATGAGCCTTCGATGATCGACCGTAACTGGCACCCAGCTCCTCCACATTCCTGTCCGGTAGGTTTCGGGAGATTGACTTTGACACCAACTCGGCAGAACGTGGCCTCCACATCGGCCCATGCGGCTCAAGCCGCAGGCCGGCCTCCACCAGACAACCTTGAGAGCGAAAGCGTCCTCGCCGCCCACCTGTGCCAGTATGCTACAAAGCACGACAGTCCGAGTCCCGCGTATATGCGCGCATGGAGCAGGCTGCGATACAGCATAGAAGAAATGGCCAACAAGCAATCTCTCTTCACACGCCCCAGCGCTTCCCCGGACGCCGAGCAGACTCTTGCCCAACTTGCTCAGAGGGTTGTCCAGTGGCCCTACGTCACGCACACCATTGGCGCTGGACCATGTCTCTCGCTGCTAGCGCTCGCGGAGCAGATCGCATACAAAGAATACGACGCAAAAGCCGCTACCCATCTCCTGCGGCGAATGGAAATGGCCGCAAGCACCGCTCGGCGATCGAGCGTTCCGAAAGGTGCGCGAGTCGTCGGAATCGTGTTCGCCCTGCATGCGGTGCTCGACGCCGAGTTTGGCGTCGGGGTCCTGGCGCCGTCCAGGGACGCACAAGGCTGGACAGTCTACTTTGTCGACCGCGTCCGGTGTCAAACAACCATCTGGAGCGCAGCCAGGTCCGCAGACCAGAAGAGAGCCGTCGGGAACCGCGTCAAGAACCATCTCCGAGCGATGACAGTGTCTCTCCACCACTGCCATTTCGCCTCCCTGAGCTCAAGGGACGGTGGCCCACTTGCCCTTGCGATATCAGAGGCGCTTCTCCGCCAGCCTGATCCCAAGACCATCTCCGAGTCGACAGGTGCCCGCGCAGCCAGGGCCCGACAGATACAGATTGTCGCCTCGGAGATTGACGTCGCTGCTGCTGTTCTTGATCGCATTGCGGAGACGCCCACTCTGGCGGACGAGATTGTGGCACTCCGTCGGCAAGGGCTGCGGGTTGCCGAGGAGCGGAAGCAGCGGGGCAAGCTGGAGCACGAGGCGAGGGCAGCCATTGCAGGGAAGCGCAAGCTGGAGAGAATACTAGCCCCGAACCACGTCACTGGGAACCATCGGGGTCGGATGAACACGGCGGCCAGGGCTGGGGGCGGCAGTGGCGGGCGGCCAAAGCGTATTCGGCGAGACGTGTACGACGACTTGTAGAGCATGTAGAGATAATGTTGGGAGTATTTCATTTTCGCGAGCATTCCGAGCGGCAGCATTTTCGTGCCTGGAGCACCAACCCCAACTTGCCATCGGCATGAACTCTATATAACTCCCATAACCCGAGTCAGTCGTTATTCCATCCAGCCTCCATTCCCAGGCCATCACTTCACCATTGCTCTCATGTCCATCCCCCTCGCACCATGGTGTCCTCTCGCCGTAGCCCCGGCGCTGAGCGGCACCTCGTCCGTCGTGATCACCTCTCCGCTTCCCGCGCATGAACCGGTGCGCTGGGGCTACCTCCAGCTCGGCCCGCAGCACTCGCCGCCGCCGTTGATCAGCGCGTCTCCGTGGCTTCCACGCTCGATGATCGACCACCTGATGCGTAACAAAAAGGATCGCGCAATTGGCGTCAAGTTTGCGAGCATAACAGGCCGAGACGCCATCACCAACATGGAAGGCGCGATGCACACGTTTCTTACCCCGCTCGTCGAGATCAGCATGCACGGCGACTATGCGTACAAGGGGCGGCACATGGTCAACGCCTTTGAGGACAAGAACGGACAGCAGCAGGCACGCAGGGTGCTGCTCTCTGCCATGGTGCACCCCGACTTTGAGGGCTCAAAAGTCATGTTCAAGCTCGCCGCGCTGGGCTCGGCGCCGGTTGTGGGAAAGCACTTGGGAGAGAACTTTACCATCCCGTCGCCGACGAGCAAGGACGACGAGAGCTTTCGCCAAGCGTACGACTCGCTCCTCCGCCGGCACATGGTTCTCCACTTGACCGCCGCCGGCCGCCTCCCTGCCGAGCACACTGCCATGTCCTACGACGAGGCTGTCAAACACTTCTCTGCAGGTGGGGGCGCAATCAACAAGTACGTTCGCGTAGCGAGCTCAACCCTCTCCCTCGAGCTCCTCTTCAACAGCTCCGTCCAACAGATCATTAACGAGTTTTCCGGCCTCGAGGCCCTCTGCCCGAACGGCTACGTCTACACGTATGACCCACCGGCAATCTTTGCCCAGATGATCGGTGCCGTGCTTCTCAACCGAATATACATTGCCGCTCTTGCGCACGTCGCCGCCATCAACCCATTCCAGCAGATGCGCTGCTTTGCATTCAACGACTATGATGACAGGGCTGCCATTCCCCTGATCCAACAGGCATTCCAGCGTCATCCGCACATCAGCGTGGTGCCCAAGGCCGCGCTCTTCCCCCATGGCCGTTACGTTGCTCCCGCGCACGCCTCCGGCGCCCTGCTGGTTCTTCACAACAACAGCGATGGGTTCGGTCAGAACATTGAAACAGAGGCGGATGGCGGCAGCATGGATGGCGCCATCGGCACCCACTCGAGTGCGGCCGCCAGCCTGCACCGCGAGCATCCGAACCTGGTCAATCAGGTGCTGCACAAGAGCGCGCGCCTTAAGGGATGATGACCTTGCATCAGAGCCGTGGGAGGTGACGGATATGCACTGATCAAATAGTCCTCTGCTCTGTCCAAACTGTTACTTATTGCTCACTGAGTCGGGACTTTGTGGACTGAGGAGCAACGGTAGTTCGGGAGCAGGCGGTCAGCCAGAGCCGCGTGGACGTCGGGAAGCCCAGTGAAGCGACGCCCAGGTGAAGTGAAGCCTCGAAGTCGCGCACAGAGACCTGCGTCCACAGCCGCAACTCACAGCCAGGCTCCTGTACACGCCGCCGCACACCGCGATGTGTCAGGACAACTGATGTTCGAGGTTCTCATATATCGCGACCCAGCCGCTCCGAACACACACTAAACAGCCCTCATACGCCTGTCACTAATCACTGCCACGTCGTCACCGGCCCCTCGCTCTAGAATGGGCGTCGCCGGCGTTTGACAACATCTGCACCGAGCAGGGCCAGCATGCCCACGCTCCAACCCCTGGGCCTCACTTCAACGCGTCACCGGGATCTGATCATCGTGCCAGATCACAGACCCGAGGGCCTGCCCTCCCCTCAGCTGCCCTCGATCCAAAAAGGACTGGGGCTCGCTACTGCTCGCTCCCGAAAGCCACGACGGGGATCGAACCCGCGATCTCCTGATTACTCATCGTAGTCAGACGCCGTACCATTTGGCCACGCGACCAATGGAAGACCGAGTCTCGGGCCGAGTCTCGGAAAGACGCTGTGCGCACATGTGCTGCAGTGGGAAGCGAATACCACTTATTCATCGCGCAAACTATGTAGATATTAAGGACGACTTGCCGTCACGTTTAGGCGGACTTGGCGGCGGCCACGGCGCCGTTGTACGACTCGATGACGGTGGCGTACTCGGGGATGTGGGCGGCGAAGAAGTTGCCGAGGCCGACAAGGTCATTGCGCCAGTCGCGGGCAAGCTCACAGGCGGCGGCGAAGAACGAGACGAGCTGGGCACCGGCAGCCTGCATGCGGAACCACGAAGCGTCACGGACGAGCTCGTTGAAGGTACCGGAGGCGTCGGTGACGACAAAGACCTCAAAGCCGGCCTCGAGAGCGGAAAGAGTCATGAAGGCGATGCAGACCTCGGTGACAATGCCCGAGACGATGAGCTGCTTCTTGCCGGTAGCCTTGACTGCAGCGACAAACTCCTCGTTGTCCCAGGCGTTGATCTGACCGGGGCGCTTGATGACGGTCGCGTTGGGGAACATGGCGGTGATCTCGGGGATCAGGGGACCGTTGGGGCCGTCGTCGCGCGAAGTAGTGAGGATAACGGGGAGATTGAAGAACTTGCCCATGTCGGCAAACGCAACGACGTTCTGCTTGAAGGTGGGAGGGTCAATGTCGCGGACAAGCGATGTGAGGCCCGTCTGGTGGTCGACTACGATGAGAGCGGCGTCGTCCTTGTTGAGGCGGATGTAGGGCTTGCCATTGGCCTGGTTGTTGCGAGCAAGCAGGCTGTAGTCGGGCGAGGGGGCCGCAAGAGCAGCGAGGGCGTTAAACGCGAGGAGACCGAGGGCGAAGAACTTCATTTGGGAGGCGGGTTTCAGGCTGAGAGGAAAAGCGGGTTTGGCAGAGGCGGAGAGGCGGGCTTGAGTTGGGCTGACAAGGACTGTCTTCCAGTCCACTTTTATATCATTATTTTCTCTTCCAGACATGGAGGCCTCCTCAGCTAAGCGCTCCGTCACAGAATGGATGGTCCAGGCAATCTCCCAGCGACCGCCATGACCAGCCAATGTCAGCTTTCCCAACCAACTGCCACTCGTGGCAGTCATTACATGAGCAGTGGGTCAGCTTACGCAACATCTACTCACCCCGCGCCCAGAGACACCATATCAGATAGGGCCGGCGACGCTAAGCTTTCTTCCGCAAGGGAGCACGCAGTCGGCCAGCTCGGTAACAAGCTATCGGAGGGGCGAGTCCACAAGCATGAGTAAACCGATGGCGGGCGGAGACGGAGTGGGCTGGGAATCACTAGCTGCTTGGGGCGATTCAGTCCGCCGCGTGCCTTGTCGAGACCCGCTGGGGGGAACAATGCATAAGCAGGCACGGCGCTGTGGCATATCAGAAATGCCGAGAGTTTATGCTATTGGGCTCCACTCGATGAAATGTCCTCGGCGGTGTGGCGGTGTTCAGAACCCTAAATACCGCGGGGCGAGATTAGTGATGGCTGCCAGAGATATCGCAGGATTTGATCTGGCACGGGGCGCTCCAGGGCCGTGGTCGCAGGCGTGGTGGACGACATCAGGGTAGGTGGAGTTGTCCATGTTGTTCAGAGCGCCACCTCGGTTTCCTGGAACAGCGGTGAAGTGGCCGTGAATCTTCTAGAGGGCTGATCCCACACTATGGAGGTGATGAGGCTGTTCCTCGCTGCAGCGCGTGCTTGTGACGACCTGGATACCGCCCCCACCGGGGACCATGCGGTCGGGTATCCCGGCCGGTCCATATCGCTCGGGCCGCTGTGAAGGGCTCCAGTAGACCATCCACATCCGCTCTCACTCCTCGCTTCGCTGCCCCAGCAGATAAACAGGGCCGTCCAAGAGTGGGGCGAATCGACTGGCACCAGGCGCGGCAATCCCATCTGGACTGTCGTTCTGTTGTAGCCTGGGCGGTTGTCTGTGCAAGTGCCGGAATGCCTGGTGGTTGCCGTCCGGATCTTCTTGACGGGTTCCACATCAACCGCGCACCATCATCCTCTCACAGCGAGGTCCAGTCAGTGTGCTTTCGCCCCTGAGCTCAAAGCGCTTGTCGTGCTTCTGTTCTTGCCACGCTCCAATCTCCCATTTTCACATCTTCAGAGAGGCATCGCACTCCGGGGATTGAATGGCAGGGCAATGAATATTGTTGTTACACGGGCCGACATCCACTGGTCCCCGCTGGTCCACCCACTCTCCTCCCCTCGGCCGGGTTTCCCGAGACGCGCTCACCCCCTTCCCCAGCTCTACGCGCGTCAACCCACACTGATAGGAAGCGAGGCCACTGGCAATCGTCCTGCTCCCCTCCTGTCGGTAATGTGCCCGACATTCACACCCCTCGGGACGGTGAGAGGGAGGATTGGTGATTGGAGTGGCTGGGCAAACCGATGTGAAGGTGGCAGAGCCGCCGATAGGGATGGGGGAAGGACTTGAACAATCACAGCCACAAGCGCCCGGAGAAGTACGGCAAGATGGCGGAGTAAGGGTTCCCATCTGCTCTGTTTGTCTTCCGTGGCGGCAACCGTTTGTGCAAGAATGTACAGTCTAAGTGGCCAAGATACAATGCGCGATGTATGCCCACGTGGAGCGCGCTGCTGCAGGTCAGCTGTTTGGAAACCATGAGCGTGTGCTCGACGATTTCCACGTACGACTTCTGTGAAGGTCGACCATCTCTTTCCCTCCAGGTAGTTCCCCTCCCCGCAGAGCAGACCACGGCCACCAGTAGGGGCAAGGGGTAGTAGTAAGACAAGCCCTACGTGGTTCGTAGAGCGATAATTGATACCTGCGACATCTGGCGATTTCTTTATTTCTGAGAAAGGACATGGGACAAGTCCGGGGTGGGGATTCTCTTGCGGCCGCCCGGCTTCGGAGGTGGGAAACCTCAGGTCCGAAAGGCCTTGTCTGGAAAAGTATAGATGCGGTCTCGATATCACTATTGTTCTCGACATTGCTGCTGAATGATATCAGGAGCTGCAAACGGACCGTCATATGATTAACCGCTTCGGAACCATGATCCGAGGTTAGTTTACCGCAGGAGGTGTTTGGGAGCTCTTAACTCATCAGGAATGTCCGTCATCTGACCCTCGGGGATGGCGAATCTAGGCTGCCCACTGCCCATCACCTGCTGTCCAAACCCGAGCCTAAGCCCGAACTCTGTCTGCAACGCATTCACAAGGGCACAATTTAGCGTAGTTTTCTCGAGATCGATGTGCTTATTGCAACATTTCCCGAAGTGACAATAAACTCACAGTCAAACTGTCTGACCACATGAACAATATTGGAGTCAGCCGGACCAAGGGCATTGAGGAGAGTTGTAACTCTCTCACGCCGATGTTCGCAGTAAACTGGATACGTTGTTCTGTAGGTAGCATGACTGGCAACCAAATAGCTGTTGGTTGTAGCCCGAGGACGGGAAAGCCCCGCAGCTACTACACGCTTGCCAGACAGACATTACAGCACTATTTGACCCCTTGGTGAGCCCAGTTGTTCCCAGATGCTGAGCTGTACTCGTACAGGCATGCTCACGACAAACCAGAACCTACGCTGCCCTATTTGCTCCGCTAGTCGACAAGAACACCGCGTTTGTCTGCAAGGTCCAACACGAGCCGCTGGTCAAGTCTTTGATCAGTCGCGGATTAGTTGTAAACACGGACAGACTGGACGCACAAATGTGTTTTGCCACGCCTCGGTCCCTTTTTCAGCTCCGTACACTTTCAACCTGGATCCAACACCGACGCGTAGTACCGTTTCTGCACATTCAAACTGACCCAACCGTAGCGCATTTCTGACCTCTGAGCCATCGTAAAAGCTGCGGAGAAGTGGAAGTAGACGGCGACAATGCGCAACACATTTCTGCAGCCAGTCTGTACCCTCCACGCTTTCATCAATCGCAGCAGTTTGTCCTGAACGTCCCGTGCTGCGGAGGCGGCAGTTTATATGTACCGAGCCCGCTCCTCACTTCACTTCTTTCTCACAGGTTTGAGACAGTGTGCTCTTACTCTCGCCGACAGCCGTTAGTCACCCCAACCGAAAGCAGACGCCATCGTCCTTCTTTTCTTCCTTTCATTCCATTCCAACACATTGCGGAGTCCGCCGAGAGTCTTGGCGCCAGGGTCGGCGCCAACGTCGACATTCCGCTGCATTCGGCACAGCACACGGTTGGGCGTACAGTCGCTTTTCTCCGCTTGTCGCTATGGATGGCGGCCCGTAAGGTACAACACCTTGAGGAGTAACTGCGCTGATGGGTATTGTTGCTCTCCAGTATGCCTTTGGTCCGTGACGAGCTCTGGAACACAGTCATGACTTGCGTTGTATGGATAGTGGATCGGTTCTAGGTTCGCTGTAGTTTCAGCTGATGCTTCCTCCGACTCCTCACTACCACAGCCCCCGCCGTGTATGTGGTGGCCGCCAGGACTTGTGGTCATTTGGGCCCGAGGCGGTCTGAAGACAAAGTGAAACGCAGAGATCTGCCTGGCAGTGGGTGGCCACTGCATTAGGAGATCATGACGTCCTTGCGCATCGCAAGTGTCGTTGATAGTCAAAGGGGCTGCCCGAGCGCTCACCTTGTGACGAACATGTTGTGGGATGCTTTGAGACGCTGCTGCGAGACGGATCGGACGGGAACAGCTGACGACAACGCAGCAACCCGCCCGGTGCGTCATAGCACAGCTCTCGGTCGGTTTCACCGTTGTGAGAAGGTTACCCGCCTGTGAGAGCCTTCCTCACCTGTGAACAGATTCGACTTTGCATGGCTTCGTTCACCGTAGCGCAGCGGTTTGACATGCTACGCCGGGTCTGTTCACCCGAGGGCGACTTGTAACTGGGCTGCAGCGGGGCTGATTCTTTGACAGGTTGAGCCTGCGCTGGTGGTTGTTGTCGACCGAGGATCATCTCTTCTGAAGTGGAGTGCGGTGTGCGGTGCTACTCTGCACTTGCTCATTGCAGCGCCCAAACGGCAGGTTGGATGTCAGTGGTGGTAGTCGCACCTACAATTGCCGATGGTAGTGGTCTGTGTATCAAGTAGAGCAATCGCCGCTGCGCTCCCCATGTTTGCCATCGGCACCCGTCAATAGCTGCTGCTTCAAGAACGAATACCTGAAGGTGAGTAAGCAATGCAGGCATGTGCAGGTAGTTGTGTGTTTGTATATTGCTAAATGAGTGGACGCAGATGGCAGTGGCTGCATGTACCTGCCGCCTGGGCCTTGCACACATGGGAAAGGCACTGCCACCATTGTTCGGCTGGATGTAGGGGTAGGCTGCTTTCTCCCTGTGCACTCGCCCCTCATCGAGCCGTCCCAATCACCCATCCGTCCATTCGCCGGCTGGGCGGGCTTTCCGTGCACCCAGGCCGGCTTGGGCATACACTGCAACATACAGAAGGACGTCAACCGGCTCAGCTACCAGCTCCCGGTGCGATGCGACCT
The DNA here is from genome assembly GCA_002973495.1 of Apiotrichum akiyoshidainum. Taxonomy (NCBI): domain Eukaryota; kingdom Fungi; phylum Basidiomycota; class Tremellomycetes; order Trichosporonales; family Trichosporonaceae; genus Apiotrichum; species Apiotrichum akiyoshidainum. Next base: position 15,873 of record PQXP01000403.1, read on the forward strand.
CCCAGTGCGACCGGCTCGGCCGAGTGGGAGCAGGTTTATTACCGGCCCATTAGGTTGAACGTGATGGACGGGCGGAGACAGTGCAGAGCTCGGACAGGGAGGTATGCACGGCGTGCGGCTGGCATGCACGGCTCTCCCCAGCCAAAGCTGTTTCTGTGCCGGGCTATGCCGGCCGGGGCCGGCCGAGGCACTCTGCTCTGCCAGCACTGGTCTCATGTCGAGGCTTTGGATGTGCGGTTGCGTGTGGTCCTCGTCCGACATCACGATTAGCCGTGTGTGGCTCCTTCACTGCAGGGACCAGCGGGGTCCACAGGCCCCGCCGCTCGAGGATGAGACACTGCAGCCAGCGTGCCTGCGCCGCCATGCCTCGCGCCGGATTGTGGCTGGGCTCCTTGCCTGCATGAGCGACATTATTCGCACATTGGCCGGGCCTGCTAGACAAACCAGCTGTGCATTCATGTAGATCTCAGATGCTGGGGCACGCACGAACTTTCCGAGCCATCGCCCGCCAGCGTCGGACAGTCGTTCCCTGGTCTGCAAAGGGCGACGCACAGGACTCTGTGAAGGATATGAAGGTTTTCGTTGTTCAAGCTGGGTGCATGGGGGGGGGGGGGGGTCCCACGCGACGACCCTGCACTCCTTGCGCAGTCGCGTCGCTGCGAGAAGGAGAGTATTTTGGTCACATCAGACTGTCTCTGGGTAGGGTGGGGATGGTCTTGGCACTGACGTCGACGAGGCCAGCTAGGATCGACGCGTCGAACGGCGCGGGTGCGGTAATAGCAGCAGTGGGGTAACGTCCGTAGGTTGGGTGTGCCGCTGGTAGAGGCGGTTGTTACCTCGTCAGGGCAGCAAGGGGGAGGTGCAATAGCAGTCAGGCACGTGGTGGAGATTACTGCCACCGTCCAATAGTGCGATGAGCGACCGCCGGGCTGGCCCTGATTGTTGTGGCTGCGGCAGAAGCAGGCGGAGTGTAGAGGTCCTTTGGGTGGGTGCTGCCTGCCACGGCGCCGCCCTACAGAGTTGCCGACCCTCAGATTGGCTCGATCAGCCAGGATTCGACCCCCAGCTCCCGCTTGGTGCACTATGGGTGCTGCAGCCAAACGCAAGGAGGCATTTAGGATCCGTTTTGGTGCATAAAAAAAAAACGAAAAAAGGACTGCGCTCGCGAGGGCTTGCAGAGGGACGACTGAAACCGGGTCAGGGCGTGGACCCGCTGGTCGGGTGGGCTCAAGAACCGCCCGTACGGCTGAGCCGGGCTGCTCAGAGTTGCGGGAGCGGGGATGTGACGAGTGGGAGGGGGGGGGGGAAATGGATTCCAATGTCTGCCGTTAACGGAAGCGCGGGCGACGACCATGCATGCAAGCAAGAGGAAGATCTGTCCTCTTGAGCTTGCGTAACTGAACCAAGGAAAGGATGGGACGTTACGTCAAAAAGGGGTGAAACGTGTAACTTTATGCCCAAAGCACAGTCCTCCCGCCCGGGGCAAAAAGCCCACCCAGGAAGGTGCTTCTCTTCACCCTGGAAGAGCACTCCCCTTGGGCCCCCTACTATTTTAGGCAGCCGAGCCCAGTCGTCATGTTCCAAGTTGAACTAGGATCAGCGGATGCAAGCAACCGCGCAAGGCAGAGAGAAGCAAGGGAGCACGGCCCACGAGAGCAGAGGCGCCGAGCCCCTCAACTTTATTCCAGGTCCACAGTTTGGGGCCGGGGTTGCTTGGCGGGCTAAGCTGCTGCGCTGCTACTGCCTGCTTCTGCTTGTGCCAGGAGGATGGTTGAGAGGGGTGAGGTGATGGTTGGAGCGAGCACGCGCAGTATTTCCTCTTCCTACACTCTGGCCTACCTACACACTCTCTTTGCATTCACATCACATCCTCTCCACTAAACCTCTCGCTCTCCACACTCTCATTCTTATTTTTATTCTCCTTTGACTGGCTCTGGCCACCCCACACTCATTTCCCCCCCGCTTTTGCGCTCCCCCCGTCTCTTTCTTTCTTTCTCTCTATCTCTCTCTCTCTCTCTCTCGTCCCTCCAACCAAATGATCTTCTCCGCGGCTCTCCTCGCCGCTCTTGCGGTGGCGCCGCGCGCTCTCGCCGTTGTCAACTACGCCAACGACTTTATCGACCCCGCCTTTATCGTCAACCAGAACTACGACGAATCCACCACAGACGCCCAGCAGACCATTGTCCAGTGGGCCAACTCCCTTGCCGCCAAGGGACCTTGGAGTGAGCCATACTCAGCAGCATCATACTAACATCAGGCGTCACCACCAAGGAGTTCCTTGCTCCCTCCGGCGACAAGCATGACTACATGTCGTGGAAGCCTTAGTGCGTACACCCAATCCTGCCTTCACCGCTGACATGCAGCCAGTGGCCCGACTGCTCCAAGGCCGGTAACACTACCGTCCTCACTGTTGACCAGAGTAAGTCGTTGTCGTCGTCGTCGTCAAGTCGTGTGGCGTTACGCCCCTAACCCCCTAGTGTTCAAGCTCTGCACCTACAGCAACTTTGACGGCAAGCTCAATGCCGATGCCCGTCTCATCAACAACATTGGCGACTTCGACGACATGGCCAACGCCATTCTCTTCAACTCGCTCGCCTGGGGTGTTACTCGCTCGCGTATTTACGCGACGCGCGTCATTGGCTACCTCAACCAGTGGTTCATTAACCCCGACACTTACATGAACCCCAACCTCAACTATGCTCAGATGTCGGGTGGCCCCAACGGTCAGGTCGGCACCCACACCGGTGTCCTCGACCTCAAGGCCTTTGCCAAGATTGCGTCGGGTGTTGTTCTCCTCCGTGAGGGCAACGCCGAGGGCTGGAACTCGACCTTTGACGGACAGCTGCAGGCCTGGGTCAAGAACTACACTACCTGGATCACCACCAGCCAGGTTGCTCTCGATGAGAAGCAGTCGTCCAAGTACGTCTACCTTTTGTTGGCCAGCCACTAACGTGCAGCAACCACGGTACCTTTTACTTTGCCCAGCTTGCTTCGCTCTACATCATTGCCGACGACAAGCCCGGAGCTGTCTCTGCCGTCCAGGAGTACTTCAGGACCCTCTTCCTCAACCAGATTGCCCCCGACGGAAACCAGCCCCTCGAGGCCGACCGTACCCGCCCCTTCCACTACCTCACCTACAACCTTGCTGGCATGATCACCGTCGGCCGTCTCGGTCAGTACGCTGGCTGGGCTGACGCCTGGACCCAGAAGACCGCCAACGGTGCCACTATCAAGGACGCTGCTACCTACGCCATGAACTTCTCCCCTGGTGCTGAGACTGCCTCGGAGCTCTACCCTGTCATCGCCGCCATTGCCGCCATCTACGGCGACGCGGACGGCACGTACGCCGCCTGGCTCGACACTCAGAGCAAGGGCAAGTACGTCGAGGACGCCAGCTTCTTCTGGAACCAGCCCCTCTCTGACAGCGGCCGCACCCGTGGCACCTATATCACCTATGCCGGTGCCACTGGCGGAACCGCCACTCTCTCCACCAACAGCAAGCCCACTGGCGGAACCAACAACGGCAAGGGCTCGTCTTCGTCGGGCTCGGGCTCGAGCGGCGCCTCCAAGGTTGTCCCCTCGCTCCTCACCATCACCCTCCTCTCTCTCGGCGCTCTCCTCATCTAAGATGGGAGGCCATATACAGCATCTTATATCTGGTTAGTTGGGAGTAACAGCAGCTCTCCCACATTTAGTTTACATCGTAATGACACGGACCTACAAGATTCCCGCTCGTTGGTGTAAGAGGGCTTCAGGATAGATCATTCATTCATTCACTTCTTCTCATAAAATCAGATGCAGGTCGTTTGGTTCAACAACGTCATGCATTTGGCGACTGTGCCTCCAAAAGGGGGGTGCGGCTCGGTTGCCCCATTCCGCACATGGAGGGGTTACAGTTGGCCCATGTTGCGTCAATTGAGAAAGTTTTTCGTCATCATTTCTTGGAATTTTCCTCTTTGACAGAGCCAAGACATTACTTGGCAGCGGTTCAAGCTTTTCAGCACGAGAGCGTAGTGAACACTCCCGGGGCCTTGCAGCAGAGGCAGGAGGATGCTCCGAAGGTGCGCATCGAGCGATGGCTCGGACTGGTAATGTGACCGACGGAGGTGAACGGCGCTTGAGGAAGGAGGCACCACGCAAGGTTTACCATCAAATCGGACGTCAGGCTAATGCGCAGGCACTCGGCACACACCACTTGGCTCCGCAGTCGAGACTCTGAGAGAGAGTGTGCCCCAGGTCGGTTGGACAAGGACCACGCGACCATTTTGAGACGGGCGATTCAGCCAGTGGAGCCACTTTGCGATTAGATAATAGCTGAAATGCATCGCGGCCCTTCTAGTTGGCCGCCCCCACCGGACATGTTCTTTCCACCCCTGATGATGCTGTCACCCACATTACTCTCCACACACTACGGCCGCGAACATGCCCGCTTAGACCTGAGCCAAGTGTGGACGGCTGATTGCCGTCGGTACGAGGGCGAATGGGCGAGCTCGAGACGAACATGCCCATCTTACCTGCATGCGGAACGCCTACCCGGTCATTGACAGCAATGGATCCATGCTGGGCCCCACCCAACTGACTGTCCTCGCCGCAGCCATTGCATGCTCCAATGGGTGAGGTGAATTGCAGGGCGGGCGGCTTCCTGCAGCTTCGTTACAGAGCCAAGAGCAGCTCCACCCTTCAGAAGCCAGAAGGTTGTTTATCCGATTACCCAGGTGCCGGATAGGGAGCGAACAAGACGCTAAGTTTGCGGATATTTCTGTTCAACGTGACCCGCTTGGTGTCAGCTATGTCCGACGACAGATGACCGGCTAGGCCATGGCGGCGAGCTCCAATTCATTTAAGGTCGGGGAGCGAGAGGTGGACTGTTTTCTCTCATCACTCACCAATGACACTCGCTCACCTCTGGCTCCTTCCCCTCCTCGCCCCGGCGCTCGCTGCGCCATCCGATGCCGCTGACAAGGCCGGCGCCAAGTCGGCCCAGGTCATCATCCTTGGCGGCGGAATTGCCGGCATTTCCGCCGCTCGGTCGCTCATCAAGGACCACAACGTGACGGACATTCTCCTCATCGAGGCGCGCCCCGACCTCGGCGGCCGCGCACACACCGACCAGCTCCACAACACCATCACCGGCAAGGACCTTACTGTCGAGCGGGGCTGCAACTGGATCCAGGGACCGGGCAAGGAGCCGATCCTGGAGCTTGCCAAGAAGTGGGGGCTCCAGACGGCGCGCCAGAACTACTCGGACACGACGTGGTTTGGCGGTGGCGACGGCGACAAGGTCAAGGGCCACTGGCTCGATGGTGCCGAGGAGGAGGAGTTCATGGCTGGCTACGACACCTTCCTGGAGAACGCTCCTGGATACTCTGGTACGTTGCCGTGATGGTCGAGTCTGATCACAGACTGGCGCTACAACAACTCGCTCGTCGACCTCTCGGTCCGCGTCGCCACCTCCATCATGGACTGGATCCCCGTGAACGCGCTGCAGAGCGCGTATGAGTACTGGAACATTGACTACACGTTCGCCCAGTCCCCCGAGGAGAGCAGCTTTGGCAACGCCTTTGGCCAGGAGGCCGGTATCGAGAACGAGGTCGACGACTTTGTCATTGACCAGAGGTGAGTGGCGACAGCGCTCTGTCCTTCTGACCTCTAGGGGCTACAAGTACATCTTTGTCCAGGAAGCTCGCGAGCTGTTTGGCCAGAACCTCGACGACAAGCGTCTCAAGCTCTCGCACACAGTGCAGTCGATCGACTACTCGAAGAAGAAGGGCATTGTCGTGACTACCGACAAGGGCAAGTTTACCGCTCCGCACGTGATCTCGACCTTCAGCGTCGGTGTGCTCCAGCACCAGGATGTCAAGTTCGTCCCGCGTCTCCCCGACTGGAAGAAGGAGGCGATCTTTACCTTTGCGATGGCGACGTACCAGAAGATCTTCCTCCTGTTTGAGAAGCAGTTCTGGGGCGAGTCCGAGGTGGGTAGCAAAAGTGCAGGACGCAGCTGACGACAGTACGCAATGTACGCCGACCCCGACCACCGCGGCAGGTACACCGTGTGGCAGAACATTAACGCGGCCGGCTTCCTCCCGCAGAACACGACCAACAACGTGTTCATGGTGACTGCGACAGGCGAGTTTGCTCGCCGCAACGAGCGCCTCACCGACGACCAGCTCAAGGCCGAGATCATGCCCGTGCTCCGTGAGATGTACGGCGCCGACATCCCCGAGCCCATGGACATGCTCGTGCCCCGCTGGACACTCGACCCGCTGTACCGCGGCTCGTACTCGAACTGGCCCCTCGGCGCGCTCGACCAGCACCACGCCAACCTCGGCCAGCCGATCGTGCACGAGGGCAACTGGCTCCACTTTTCCGGCGAGGCCATCTCGGAGGAAATGTTCGGCTACGTCCAGGGCGCATGGTACGAGGGCATCAACTCGGCTACCGCCGTCGCCGAATGCCTTGGCGGCAAGTGCCCCGAGGCCGAGGCGTTCGAGGCCCTCACGACCTGCGCCCAGACCGAGACCGACCTGACCAAGCGCAGCCTTGCCCGCAAGGGCCGTAAGGGCGGATCGGCCAGGAGGCACGCTATCGGTGGCCGCTAAGGTACAGAACCGGATATCACAGAAGAATGGGAATAATGGGCTACGTGGACAGCTCGTAATGTTGCATGCAGTTGATTCTATACCCCTGCACGTGCGTTGTTGATGATGGCACGTTTGAACGACCCGGCTCCTCTGGCTTGACGTTGTGACATGCGATCCTGGTCGACAGCTTCAGTAACACGTTCTGGAACGAACCGTGCTACTACAGCGCCGCTCCGAGTGTGGGTTGGCGCCTCTCGCCCGAGCTGCCAGAGTCACTTCCGGCGGCATCAGCGATTCGGTGCCTGTCAGGCCTCGTGTTGTTGCACCACCGTGCCACAGCCAGGGCATGTTTGGTGAAACGTGAAACGACAGCTGTCGTAGTTACTGCTGTACAAAAGAGAATCGATTAACTGGGTGTTGCTCATTCCAACCAGACCAACACGGCCTTGACGATTCCGATCACATCTTTGTCTCTTGCACGTCGAGGATACTGCAGGCGGAGCAGAGGTTTAGGAGTCTGGAGGCGCGCTGGCTGATCGGTCGCGGCGTGGGAGTGGGGTAGGCGGCAGCCGATGATCCGGCTCCCGGTATCCTTCTCCATCCTCTTTACCTCTCTCACCGCCATGACGTCGCTCCCTCTTGGGACCTAGCCTATTGCTACTAGCCCACTAGCCTATATCCTAGTAGCCTAGGCTATACAGAGTTCTAGCCGCAGAAGCGGGGACCACGCGTTACCTCATGTCGGCGGCGGTCGTGTCGGCTCGGCTGTTGATGAACTCTGTGATGAAGAGTTGACATGGTGGTATCCGAGGGTGTTCCCGCGTTGCGCAGGTATTGTCTGGCCTTTGGAGAGAGAAGGGGTTATAAATGAGAGTGTTGGCGAAGAAGGGTTGCCCCAAGGATCAACCTGACATGCGTGTTCCCCTCCTACTGCTGATTGCGCCCGCGGTGCTAGCCAAGGGCTATGTCCCTCCGCACCGCCGACCGTGCAACGCCCAGCCTGTCGCCGACGTCTGCTGCAAGAAGATCACAGGCCTGCGCCAAGACGGCGTCGACTGGTTCCCCGGCATCCCCGTATGCTGAGCCGCGTGAGTTGTTCTCTCGGTCTCA